>JAQJVL010005199.1:0-37437 GCA_035578905.1 Stictocephala bisonia | reverse complement strand
AAGCGTTGATGATCGCTTTTTTCAGCGGAAAGCGGGGAAAAATGCGAACATTAAGAAAAAACAACACTTTTTCGTTAATATTAAAATTACAGGCAAAATTCTACTAACATTTTTATTCTCTTGGTATTATTATAAAATAAATTTGATTTTATATAAATTCTAATAACACACTTTTCTATATGATGATGTGCATTTGATTTTGATGCACTTTGCTATTTATATATGTGTATATTCAAAAAGAAAAAATTCAAAAAAAGACGGAAATGAATAATATAAAAAATCTTAGATTGTTTGGAAAACTTCAAGTTTGCAAAGTCGTAAAACACTTTGCCAACGGGGAAATCTGTTAATTTTGTTACATCAACCCAATAAACCACAACATCCTTAGACCTGTTAATCCTAATACATCAATATTATGGTTTTTTTTTATATTTTACTCTCTTTAGATCTTATAAATTATTCAGGTAATAGTAGTTTTATATGTCCTCAGTTTCAGCAGATTTGTCAGTAGTAAGATATGTCCAATAGGAGAAGGGAAGTACGACAAACAATGTCACTACAACAGGTCTTCACCTTACCAAGTGTTTTACGGTGTGGTCATAATTACGAACCGAATAGTTGAAATAGAAACCCATGTTTTTGGTGTTTTTCATGGAGGAAACAGCCCGCTCAATAAATGGCCTTTCTGAGCGTAAGTCGAACTCAGTAACTCGGACGTGAGCTGCAAATATAAAAGCTTTTGTTTTAGTGCTGTCATGAAAAAGTTGTCTATTTCAATTTTCTTTAATGGTTAGGTGTAGGATAGGACTTTGTAGTCCTAATCTCGTCAATAGAGCCATTTTAATTTTCCTTAATGGTTAGGTGTAAGATAGGACTTTGCTTGTATGGGTGGGTCATTACAACCGTGCTTGTATGGGTGGGTCAGTACCACCATGCTTGTATGGGTGGGTCATTACAACCGTACTTGTATGGGTGGGCGGGTGGGTCAGTACCACCGTACAAAGCACATTTTGGTGGTACTATCGCCTTTTAAATTGAAATAAGCCAGTAAGGTTGTTTAGGTTAGGTTATGTACTGTTTGATTGGGTTTGTTCTTTTAGGTAAGGTAGGTTACATTCTGTTAGGTTAGGTTTAGTGAGATTAGGCTGGCATTATTAACCCTGGATCGTGACGAGCGACATAATTTATCTGGTTCACTTAGTCCCTTCTAAAAGAGAGGAGCGACAAAGTTTATTCTCCCCAATTAAAATTAATAAAACATATGTTTATAATCAAGCAATCATTACAAAGTTGGTAACTAATCGACGCAGAATGTTCTGTTCCATACATTTCAGATTTGTAATAATTTTTTTTAATGGTTAGGTGTAGGATAGGACTTTGTAGTCCTAACCTCGTCAATAGAGCCATTTTAATTTTCCTTAATGGTTAGGTGTAAGATAGGACTTTGTAGTCCTAATCTCGTCAATAGAGCCATTTTAATTTTCTTTAATGGTTAGGTGTAAGATAGGACTTTGTGCCATTTTAATTTCATTTCACTTTCCTTAATTCAATTGTTGAGTTGAGTATCGAAAGTAATTCATTACTCATACATTGAGTACGAAATACTTAGTACTGTGAAATAATAACATTTTTAATAAGCAATCATTATTGAATGTGTTTTATGTAATAAATTCTAACGATATGGTAACAGACCTCGTGCAAAATATCACCTGACCACAAATCATTACTATCTGCCACATGACAAGGCTGTAAAGGGTTTCGTATATGATATTCCTATCTATGTACAGTAGTTTAATAATGGTTTTAGAGTACAATAACAGCTGGCGTAGACTGGGGTGCATCAATATATTCATAATATTCAGTTGAAAAATAATCTGTTTTAGAAAAGAGTTGATTAAAAAATGTAATGTTATATAGTCAGTGGAAATGGTTCTGTACGTGGTAGAAGTGCATTGTAGCATTACTGTTGTTAAATTTATAATATAACATTATGAATAAGAGTAAATCGCGATATAGGTCTTGCGTTTCTTATGTTTAATTTTCAGAGAGGTTAACGTCCCTTTTGAAATAAGTCAGTTTTATTTGACATATATAAAAGTCAAAGCCCTAGCTGACTCACTGACTGACTCACTCATCACTAATTCTCCAACTTCCCATGTAGGGAGAGAGCTAAAATTGTGTACACTGTTTATTTAGTTCTTAAATAGGACAACTAAAGTATTTTATTCTTGATAAAGTACTCCAAAAGGGTAGAAACCACCCCTAAAAGATTGTTCCATAAGGATAACATTGCGTTGATTTTAGTAAATTAATATCAGCTGTTTTGGCTGTGGTGTTCTCTAGTCCAAGATAAAAAGTTTAAATATATATAAAAGTGTCATGGTTAACTGTGTTTAAGCACCAGCTGTAAATTTTTTCTCTTACATTTTTAATTTGTTTGTTTTTTAGCACACATTTCCATTGCATACTCTCCCGACATTTATTCGTGCTGTCGTCAGTGTTCATTTTCGTCAAAGTTTCATTTAAAGACAATGATTTTAACGCAGCTTAAAGTTTCAGTCAAGCTTCAATTTTAGTCACTGACCATATCAGTTTTAGCCAAAATTAGTATTCATTTATTTTTAGAAAAAAGAGAGCCCTATGTCCCCCCCCCTCTTTAATCTTAACTGCTTCATTTCCCATAGACTATTGATGTTTGCGGGGAACATATCAGATAGAAGGTGGAGACCAGTACAACACAAGGTCATTATTATTGATAAAAACCAACAATAAAGAGAGTGATTCGGACCTGCAGCTGTCTCCTGACGCCTCAGACTGCTCGGCCCTGCAGCTGTCTCCTGACGCCTCAGACCACTCGGACCTGCAGCTGTCTCCTGACGCCTCAGACCGCTCGGCCCTGCAGCTGTCTCTTGACGCCCCAGACCGCTCGGCCTTGCAGCTGTCTCCTGATGCCTCAGACCGCTCGATCACTGGCTCTCCCAAATTAGGATGTTCATAATCTACTGATGATCACGATTATGTTTTGTTTTCTAGAGACTAAAGAAATGTGTCTCGTACGAGTTTATTACATTTTAATACAAATTACTCATATAATTTGTACTTTTAATCGTGAAATAACTACGCTTTTATTCAGAACTACATATTTGGAATGAAAGTTGTTTTTGATATTAAATACATAAATTACACTATATCTGATTTAAATGCTTAAGAATTAAACACTAATTCTACACACAGTGGTTCAGATCTGTTGTTTAGTTAACTTAAGTAAGTTTAAATTACGGGGTCTTTGTTAGATGTTTTTGGAATGTCCTTGCATTTGTTTAGCAATTGTTTACTGCGAAAAAAAAATAGAAAGTTCACGTATAGAAGGAAGTAGCCCCCTTCAGCTTATATCTATTTGACTTGAACCTAATCCAACTAAACCTACCTAACCTACGTACCACACGGCACCGATTGATAATTGAAGCGATCACACACATTATTTCCTTATAGGTAAAACTCGTGGGACTAATATCAAAGGTAATTTGTTTGGAAGTTTAGTTTAGTTCTAGACTTGGTAGATAATCTTTATCATAAGCGGGGACATTCCGAAAAAGAACCGAATCACGCAAATATGCAAATGAAAAATGTGTAAATTATATTATGCTGGTCAAATAAAATCCACATAATATCAACATTTAAAAGGAGATATGGTTTAGTGTAATGCTGTTAGCATTCTATGGTTGACTTCCAACAAATTTCAATCAAATTAATTTTCTAAACAAAAGTCTTTCGGTTTTATAACGGCTAACTGAAACTAATATGTATCTAAAAGGTTAAATCTAGTAGCTAAAAAACACAGTAGATGACATTCAATTTCTCTGAAATAACTGAAGATTCCAGAAAATATTGCAATGATAATAAGATCGATTAACTCATTCATTAAACCATCGTAACGCATTTCCGCTAACTTTGTTCATTATGTACTACTTAGAAAATCTTTCCTCGTTACTAGGATCATGTTAATAGATAACATTAGAATTTATCAATTTCCCATTTAAAAAAAGTTAAAAATAACCATGAATAAAAAATCAGTAGAGAGAATATGCTTATAGTATATTTAGGTATAATAGCTACCATTTACAACGATTTTCTTTCGTAACAAACAATTCTTCAATATTAGAAACAAATATTGAATTTAAGACCGTATCCAGTAAAAAACGTCCATGCATACATTTGAAGACCAATTTAGGTCCGGGATTTACGAGATAAAAGAAAGGTTGGACTAAAACCCAGTCTTGGGATTTAACTTGCAAATCCAAACAGGGAAAACGCTGTGTATGTCACACCTGCTTCGCCTTTAGGGTACAAATAATTTCTGCCAATGTTTACTTTATAAATAAAAAAAAAAAAGAAATTGTAATGGCAAATTGCCCAAACTTTAACTAGGTTAGTTTAGCTTAGTGTGGTTAGAGTTAGAATTATTAGTACTAAGAAAATAACAATCAGAACTAGCTTCAATAAGACCTATTAGCTATATGACCGTTAAAAAGAGCCTTAGTTACCCTTTACTATACGAAATATGGTTTTCCATATGAGGCTTATTGTAAACCACGTTCCACATTACGTCTTTTGGAACAATGGCGTACATTTTTAAAACTCATTAAAGTATCGTATACTATCCTTACGTGTATTAAAACCCTGTTCACTTTTTATAATAACAGATGGACAATATTATCAGGATGACGGCTGTTGTCTTCGAAGATACATAGTTCGTTCAAGTTTAAAGAATATACAAATGTGAATTATATAATGTTCAGGGAGAGTTGAGAATGAATCTCCACCCACCTGTGTGACGTAGCATTAAGCCTATTTAAAAAAAAAACTAAAACAATTACTGTATTAAAAATAATTTCACTATACACATCATCAAACGAAAAATAGTTTCATGATACAAGCTAACTGATTGACTGGGGATACCAATGAATTAGTTTGTAAATAAATCCACGTGGACTTCTTGTTACTGGCCGGCGCCCTTGAGACAGGGACAGTCTGGGCGGAGCATCACTCTCAACGCTCTCTGAACAGCATATAATTAGTTAATCGGGTTGCCTACAAATATTGTCTTTAAAATGTTTTCATACAGAAATTCACATTTGCATCGAAGTTGTAACGTTAAAATTGTAATTACTATAAGAGACAATGTAGTCTTCTATAAAATAGGCTCATCCGGAAATGAGAAATGCCGCAGATGTAATGAGGCGAGAGGAGAGATAACACAGCGTATTACGTCATCACGTAATTAATCACAAGCAAGTAAGTCAGCTTAACGATTTTGTCAATCCTTGGACTTGTATGTTGTTGACGTAGAAGCTTTGAAATTTGATAAAATAATAGAACATCTAATAATATATTACCATCCGATATTCTTCAAGATAGTTTAGTTAAAAAGTATTATGCTTAAATAACTATAATGTCGGCACAAGTGGCGCAGTGCTGTAACCCAGATTGTTTAGGAAATTGTAGGCGATAGGTTCTATGCTCGGTCACCTTAATACCAACAAGGTGTCGCTCAATGGTTTCCACCAACGTGAAAACTACTAGAGAAGTCTGGGGTGTCCATTTCGGATGATAGTCAAGGTGTAGATGTTGTGAAGGTAAGATAACTGAGTATCAAGTTTGTCAGGTAGCTGAAAATCAGACCAACACTCCGTGGTTTGGATAATAAATAGCCCTTTCTGAGGAACAGTCGATCTTAGTCAGTAGCAATGACTACAATCGTCAATCTACACTCGTCACACTCATTCGCCCATATCTTGACGATCGGCGTCTTAATAATGGGTTTTATTTATATGTGAATACTGCAAGTTTAATATATAAAAAGTCTGAAAACTCCACGTGACTGATACTGGTGTTAAGAAGTGTATTTACGTACAATATCGTATAACATGTATTTAACCTCTATATACTTTGAAATAATAAGTTGGTATAACCTTTTGTAACGACATATCTTCCTTTTGCGATACCATAACACAAAGTCGTTAAAATGTTGTCTTTTATAGAATTAAAATTGCTGAAGAAACCATGACAAAAGCGATTTTTCTCAAAATTTCGTTATGCCTACTAATAGTCTGGTAAGCTTGTCCTTGCTCTACTTCACGCAGTCATTGTAAACCGGAGACATATGTTTCGGTGTGAATGTGTAAAACTAAAAGGTCTCAACCATCCCTATGTTAAGTCGGAGTCTTAAAGAATGGTTTTTAATAAATGTAAACTGATATTTTTATAATAATAAAGATTTTGACTTCACGTGACTGATACATGGTGGGAGAGAGATAGGGTAAGTTAGTAACCATACGTTTTAAGTGAATTGAACCACGGAATATTTAACTTTTATCTAATTGGCAAGACATATTTTTATAATTATCTTCTTTTGCCAAATACATCGAGTACCAGTCAAAACGAACACCAAAGAATTCTCTAGTAGTGTCCGAGTCAATGGCAACCACTGAGAGGACACCAGGTTGACATTAAGAGGGCCGAGTGTAAAACCTAGCACCTACAATGTCCACAGAAGTTATCTCCAAGTAGCTGGATTGTGGCGACATTTATTTTGTAAGGGCGTACTTGACCTTACGTCAGTAGTTATTTTATAACTTATATATATATATTTTTTTTTTAACTAAATTTTTAATAACTGACCCAATGTTACATTCAACATATGACTTAAAAGCGTTATTTTTGGAGTTATAACAAGTGTTCAAGTAGACAATACAGTTTGTGAAATATGAGAAAAAGATAATCCTTAAAAGTCCAGTTGAAAGGACCAAGTATATTGCGCAGAACTGCCCCGTCCACTTTCATTAACTCCAACATACTGGCCAATTAATCCTCTTGCACAATACCTCCTTAATCCACTCAATATCTATTCTTCTCACAGTACCTCTTTTAATTACAAAACTATTATTAATTGACTCATGGTTTATTTTTGCCATGAACAAAGATAATTTTCCAAGTAATTTAGGGATTTTAAAGTTAACAAACCCTTGTACAAATGTGTAAAACGATGAGTTTATTTATATTTATAAGTAATAAAACATGAAAAATTAACTTATGCCTTTAGTACGTTTATTTGTTAATTTTAAACAAATTTATTAGTTAATAAGCTAGAGGTTATGGTAATATTTGTGATGTTGTCCAGTGTATGACATTGACTCTTCAGAGGTCCCATAGGGTAATTTCTTAATCAGTAAGAATACGTTATTAAAATATACTCATTTACCAGCCGAAACCAAATAACTTGGTTGTTAAATTTGAGCAATGTTAACTCACCTAGAGATTCGTGTGGAAAGTGACTTTTAAAGCCTTTTTCCTTTTCTTATAAATTAATTAAATTTTAACCAACTAACTCGTTTACATATTCTATAGTAAATTCAAAATTAAAATAAGTGTATTTTTTATTACAATTAAAATTAAGAGATTCACTATAATCTTGGTGAACGGTTGCTCAATTGACATTCAAAAGGGAAGAAAGCGTGATCTAAAGATTTAGAAATCAAAATGATCCCTGTATCTGATAATTTTTCCTCCACATAAAGTTTGTGTCGGGGAATATTGAACTTTATTCAGAAGATTTGGCAAATTTTAGTATAAAAATTCATTTAAAAGAATATATTGTATACATTTAAAAATATCCAAGGTGTATAAATTAATATTGGTATTTTTCTAACCACATTTTAATTAGGGATTTCTGATACTGTTGTTTAGCTAAACCGTCAGAAATGTTATGTTGGTTTTTTTTCCATTTTTTGATAACAACACATTTTTGGTAGGACCATACTTAACCTAATTACTATTTAAATAATGTAGTTTGTAAAAAAAAGCCTTCAGTCGTACTGGAATAATATGTATGACTTACATTGATTCCTGGTATACGAATTTAATTTTTAAACTATAACAAATTTTGAAAGGTCATAAATAAAGTATGTATGTAATACTATGAATGATATTTAACTGTAAACATTAAAAGTAATATTAGATCTTCTAAAAAAACATATAAGATTTTGGTACTCCATAACATATTGAATGATTTTGTGTCCAAAAGTCCAAGAGGACTCTTACAACTAATAAATAATGTACAATGTAAAAAAATATTAAATTAAATTTATTGGACAAAATACAAAATCATTAATTGCTATAATACCAAGGCAAATATGAAATGAAGTGAAGTGAAGTGAAGTGAAGTGAAGTGAAGTGAAGTGAAGTGAAGTGAAGTGAAGTGAAGTGAAGTGAAGTGAAGTGAAGTGAAGTGAAGTGAAGTGAAGTGAAGTGAAGTGAAGTGAAGTGATAGTATGAAGTGAAGTGAAGTGAAGTGAAGTGAAGTGAAGTGAAGTGAAGTGAAGTGAAGTGAAGTGAAGTGAAGTGAAAGTGAAGTTGAATGAAGTTGAGCTGTAAGTGAATTAATGAAGTGCAAATTACGTCTTTATTTAACCAGGCGAAGTTGTCACTAGAAAGTCCCTTCTTCCACTTAACCTTATTACTTATTACTTAGTTTCATGACAATCAGAGGTGTATCTTCTAAAATGGGAATAATTTATAATTTACAACCAACCCCTTCTTAAGTCTCTTCGTAAGAGTTTTAGTTAGTAGAAGGGTTGGTCAACTAACAGTTATCTTCAAGCTTGATCATACGGATTCTACAGCCAATGTAATTAGTTACGTAGATTGTTAAAATAATCATGCGAATAAGAAGCATACATCGTACTTATAAGACTATTAATTAAGAGTGGCTAACAATTCTACGCACGTACTTATAAATTGCTCTACGCGTCAATCAACGTATACAGTTCAATCAAGCATCTGTATAGGTTATATTCTTATTCCTTTTTTACGCAACTTTGTGCAAAAACAAAATAAATAAACAAAACAAATAAATGGTTCCAAAAAATTAGCACAAACGTTCCCCCATGTTAAACACTAAAAAATCTAAATTATGAAAAGTACCAGTTTGATTGCCAAATATATTTTTTGCCATAACTCAAAACTAATCAAGTTAGAGGCGTGCAGTTTCCACTAAAATATTTTAAATATATATTGTAATTCACATCTTTCCTAAAAATTGTATTAAAATCGTTAGAGCCGTTTTTGAGAAAATTATATTTGTAAATGTTTGTTGCACATAAAAATTAAAGAAAAAACTAAAATTTCAAAAAAGTGAAAAAAATGGTCTGGATGTATTGGCTAAATACATCTACATACCAAATTTCATAAATATTTATCCATCCGTTTGGTCCCCAGTGAACTATACATATAGGCTACAAAGACAAACATACATACGAACAGACGCCAAAATCTTTTTTTTTTCGAAAAAAACACTTTTTTGGGTTCATGGGGCCCTAAAATGGCTTTGTAGGCCAACTTGTAAAAAAATTGGTTTTTACGACCACAATACTTTCTCTATGCTTACGCATATGGGAGAAAGTAAAAACAGTAAATATAGCCAACAACTACTTTATAGGTTCAGAGAACATCATTCTATATTTTTCGGTACATATAGAACTTTCTGTCAGTAAGAATCTTGGTTAATCCATTCTCAGCAACTGATAGTCCATCATGGGAGACGGATTTGGCCTCAATCTGTCAGCGTTGCCAACCCCTAAACATGAACCCTGGCGAGCCTGGTTGGTTGGAAAGATACAAATGGGTCCTTTTCCCCCTGACATATAAGTCATATATTTTCTCCGATTAGGTTGAAGGCTGGAATCGTTCAAATATCCAATAATTCCTACTTTTTAGTATGATTGCAACATCGCTTCATTAGTTATAATCAAGACAAATCGTAGTTATTTACTTTAAGAATGATAAATAGACAATGCGATAGTCTTATTACTATTATCAGTATTATTTTCCCCGCATTGGTCCAATCGAACCACGTTAATTACTGTACAAGTCAGAGCTGTTTTGAAAAGAGTCCATAAAGTTTAATATTTGTAATTTCCGTATAAAAATATTTTCCCTAAAAGTTTTTCTATTTTAAATGTCAGTTTGTGTTCTTTTATTGCTAAGCTCTATTTCATTTTTTTCTCAATTGGTAAAATTTATACTTTTGTGAAACTACAATTTTATTTGTTGACCTTTTGGGTTCCATTCTCTTCATATGTCCATTGAAATTAGTTATCATTTTCTCATTTTAGAATGTATTTCACTGTATTTGCCTATTCCCTTTTTAGTTATATGTATATAAAAACATATGTCATTACTTTCTAATTTTACATTAGGAATAATTTATACAATTTCAACAATTTCAGTATCAATTTCAAAGCTTTTAAAAAATATGAACATTAATTTTCTCAACGAAAAAGGTTACATGAAGTGAATTTTATTCTGGTGGGTATTAGTTTTCAAAAGCCTTGTGGTGATAAAAGCCCTCCACCCACCCTCCGTGTTACTCATACACTACAGTGTCGATGTAAACATTATTTGCTTAGGCTTAAGCCTAAGTTCTAAGATTATATGTTTGCCTTAAGATTAATGTTTTTGGAATAGTAACACCTCCAGTTATCAATGAGTATCTACATTTGTGTATAGCTTTTGATAATAATTGTGAAGCTGTATCTTTTGATAAATTGGAGCGGCCGTAGATAAGGGGCTAAGGCGCTGGTTGGTTCGAGTTCGATTCCCGATGTGACCACTAATAGATTTTGCCCTGCCGCTCCCGTGGTTTGGAAGTCACGTAAAGCCGTTGGTCTTCAGGTTAAGTGTTAGAGAGGTAACAGCCTTAGCCCTAACTTCACCTGGTAAAATAAGACAATCTTTAACTTTAACTTTATTCCATGGATCACGTCAGTTGACAAATTTATGGATCTTATGACATAATCCATAAATTTACGTGACCTTGGGTGTTACAACGTAGTTAATTAATTGTTTAACATGCAAGCATACGTCGTATTTTGTCATATATACTTCGTAAGTCTACATAGTAATAATGACTAAGTATTATCTTAATTTTAATGCATATTAGCTGAATAATCATATCGACCACTGATATATATGACATATATATATATATATATATATATATATATATATATATATATATATATATATATATATATGACATATATATATATATATATAAATATATATATATATATATATATATATATATATATATATCCTCCGGCTATGATGCTATTGAAGAAATGATAATAAAGTATATGTATGCATAGCGTGCTTTGTTACAAGGCAGCCATTTTATGGAGGCTCTAGGCTACTAAATTACATCGTCATAAACCTTGCTATATGGTGTCATAAGTTATACCGAGACTGGTTCAATCTCCCGACTTATTACCATTTAGTGACCATCGCAGTAAAGCTGGTAAGTGCTGCCCCAAAATATCCGGTAAGGAGATCTGATTATCACTAGTATACAATAGGTGGTATGATATAATAGTTCCTTTATAGTATATTTTATTTTATTTATAATCTTACTATAAATAAATTTATATATATTGTATATATGTAAATAAATTTATAAATACTATACAATTTATTTTACAGTAGAGTGTGGCTGAGTATGAAACTGTTGAAAGAGTAAACACAAATATAATTTTATGTTCACTTCTTTTAAATATCTTTCCAATCATCAAGGAAACTTATGTCTAGAGGTTGAGGATCTAACTCTAGACATACTAGAGGTATGTCTTCATCCTCTAGGATTCATCATGCAGAATATGTTCATTTTGTTGTACCCTAAAAACATTTAATCTAGGATCTAGGTTAAAATGTAGATAATTATTAAAGTAGATAAGTTTATTAGTCTAAGAACGTAGTTTTATAACATGTTTGTGTAGGTGTAATTTAGTTTTTAGCACTTGAAAAATGTTTGGGTTTTACCAAATCGAAACGTCGTGATTGGTAATTTTCACGTATTGATGGCAAATTTCCAACTACCTTTGTCTCCCTCATATGTTGAGACAGTCCATTGTTGATCTGTCCCCCCTACCCGCTCCATAGTTGATCTGTCCCCCCTACCCGCTCCATAGTTGATCTGTCCCCCCTACCCGCTCCATAGTTGATCTGTCCCCCCTACCGGCTCCATAGTTGATCTGTCCCCCCTACCGGCTCCATAGTTGATCTGTCCCCCTTACCGGCTCCATAGTTGATCTGTCCCCCCTACCGGCTCCATAGTTGATCTGTCCCCCCTACCGGCTCCATAGTTGATCTGTCCCCCCTACCGGCTCCATAGTTGATCTGTCCCCCCTACCGGCTCCATAGTTGATCTGTCCCCCCTACCGGCTCCATAGTTGATATGTCCCCCCTACCCGCTCCATAGTTGATCTGTCCCCCCTACCGGCTCCATAGTTGATCTGTCCCCCCTACCGGCTCCATAGTTGATCTGTCCCCCCTACCGGCTCCATAGTTGATCTGTCCCCCCTACCCGCTCCATAGTTGATCTGTCCCCCCCTACCCGCTCCATAGTTGATCACCCGCTTAATATTTCCATATGTACAGTGTTAGCTAGGTTAGGTTTGTATTTATTTATATAAGGTATCTAATTTTATGATAGTTATACTTATTCAGTAGGGAGCGTTGATCGTAGGAGAATCAACCCTCAGCTGTACTAGCGACTACTTATTCAGCAGGGAGCGTTGATCGTAAGAGAATCAACCCTCAGCTGTACTAACGACTACTTACTCAGCAGGGAGCGTTGATCGTAAGAGAATCAACCCTCAGCTGTACTAGCGACTACTTATTCAGCAGGGAGCGTTGATCGTAGGAGAATCAACCCTCAGCTGTACTAACGACTACTTATTCAGCAGGGAGCGTTGATCGTAGGAGAATCAACCCTCAGCTGTACTAGCGACTACTTATTCAGCAGGGAGCGTTGATCGTAGGAGAATCAACCCTCAGCTGTACTAGCGACTACTTATTCAGCAGGGAGCGTTGATCGTAGGAGAATCAACCCTCAGCTGTACTATAGACTACTTTTCTACTTCATCGCTCCTCTAGAACCAGTAATCCCGAACCATTTGACGAGCTATGTTCAAAAATGAAGAAGGGAAGCGTTTTATTATAAATATACTAGTTGAAACTCTGAAATTTTCCAGACGCATGTTTATTCATACAATTGTTAATATTTGGCAAAACCAATTTTATTCTAAGCGTAAACAAATCATGCTATCGCTTAAAGTTTATTAAAGCCTTGTTTTTCTTACTAAATTTCAGATTTCTGAATTTATTCATTCACAACGTCTATATATCTGAGAACCGAAAAAACAGATTAAGAAGAATTGTTAGCCATGATATACGAAATAATTATAATTAAGAAGAATTGTTAGCCATGATATACGAAATAATTATAATTAAGAAGAATTGTTAGCCATGATATACGAAATAATTATAATTTGAGGTTCAATCTGAGATATAATGTCTTTAAGGACTTTATAACAATGTTAACCTATTTACCACTTATATTATAAGTACATGGTAGATACAATTATTACAATTATTAAACACATGAAGTATAAAGAATAAAAATATTTCGTATAAAAAGTATAATTAATTGTGTTTTAAGACGCTTTGTAAATATGAAAACTATTAATTTCATTAAGCTTTATTTATAAAACTAAACAGCAGATTGAAAACTCTGGATATTACATATATGGTATATGAAGAAAAAGTAACTTTGCCTAAAACAAATAGTTTAACTTGCCTTAACAAAGTATAAAATATTAGTGTCATTGAAATAAACTACGGTATACTAACATTCGGGACTTTAGGGAAGTGTTTAAGAGAATCCTACTTTCTTGAGAACGTCTGAAAAATCTCCTGACCCTCCTGGGGTCCGAGGACCACAGTGGGACGAGTGCTCACAGACCAGACTCTCCTCGCAGGGACACTTGAAGTAGACGTTGGTCAGCCTCAACTCATGGTCTTCCGTCGTCCAGGTGAGGTTCTGTGCCTTATTGTTGAGGCAGTAGTGTCCCAGTCCTCCGAGAGGTTCGCAGTAACCTCTGATGAAGTCTTTCTCTGAAAACCCTGAAAAAAATCCCAAGAATAAAGTACTCAAATACAAGCCACTTAAAAAAAAACATAAACAACATATAATATTATTATGGATCACGGAAATTACCATAAGTATTACCTAGGTAATCCCCCCACCCCACTCTCCCTGCGTGGGTAATTGCGAACTTCCTGCTTTTTAGGCAAATCCAGTTACCTCCAGAAGGTGATAGAACGACGGATAGCTTGCCTAAAGGGGGAGCCAGAACCTCGCCGAAATAGCCCCTAGAAGTATATAGAATGATTTCGGTAGTTTCAGAACGCTCACCATCATAGATCGAGATCCTTCTAGACTCACATCGTCGCTTTATATAAAGGTAACCCTCATTTAAGAAGTCACTCAGTGTCTGCTTAGTATGTGGTTTCAGAGTGATATATCGATAAATTAGTTTCGATATTTTCTTTCGATAATTTCGGCCATATCCGATATATTGGTTCGGTATATCATATAAATAAATATAAGTTATTTTCTCTCCTCAAAATCATCACCATTCCTAAAAAAAAAAAAAAAAAAAAAACAAATTTTAATTGCCTCTTATGTGTACAAAACATGAATTGAAATAATAAAGTAATTTTATTTAGTTTTTTACGTGAGGTTAACTAAACGTGGAATATTGATTTTCAAACTTTTATTTTTAAATGCTTTACTTACAAGTATAGGAAGTAGGTTAAGTGAATAACTTGTTTAATTTTTAGTATTCATAAGAAGCTTAATGGAATTAATTTTTAAATGTAAAAAACAAAAATAACAACTTTATTAAATTATTATTTTATATTTAACATAGTAATTAAAGATACAATTATTATTAATTTGAATATTTTTCAATCAACCCCACAAAACACAACTTGATTCGCGTAGATAAATTTATTAAATTTTTACATTCAGAAGGCTAAATAGTAACACCAAAATATGACCGTATTTTTGGTCATGCCATGAGAGTTAATGCATCATTTTCAACAGATAAGTAATTTAAAATCCAATAATCGGTTACCCGATATATCGATATTTTTCTATCAATATTTTCGATAGATTGGTATTTGGTTTGCGATTGATCGATATATCGATACTTTAATATATCGATATTTTAAAAATATTCGCCATCCCTAACATATTGAGGCCCTGATTCCTAGTGTAAGTCCGGTGAGAGGTGCTAACCTGCAGTGAAAGTGACAGTCTAGTGACAGTGACAGAACAGCAAGCAGTGTAAGATAATTTGTGGACACAGATTCGAGTCCAATTATTGAGATTAATTGTTGTAAATAACAATGAATAACTTCAAGTGTCAAAATTGTGTCTGTCTAATAATTTAAGTTTGTAAATATCTCATGGTGTGATATTCTGTTATTTAGAGCGTGTAAAGAAAAGAAAATTAGTAGTCTTAAGTGGAATCGTCTTATAATTTCGGACCGTAAAAATATGTGCACTTCACTGGTAACTGAATATCTTATGATTATTAAATTAATTTGATGAAATCGTATAAATTTATGTACATTAAATTCACGTGTGCCGGCAGGGTTTAAGGCCCTTTTAATTATTACTTTTGCCTATTAGTGCACTCTTTCACAAGGAATTATGTCCTTCATCTTTCACAACTATTACAAATATGACCACAAATATCACATGCAATACGGAAAATTGTTTTCCGTATATACTGTTTGTTTCCTTTGCTAACAGTATTTAATTAAATTAAATAAAAAGTAAATATATATATTTTTTTAACCGAAAAAGTTAGAACCGAACATACGTCTGTAGATTTTCTAAGTCACTATTATTGCCTTACTATTTTTAACTTTACGTAAAAAGAAATATTACACGACTCAGCATAACATAAATTGTATTAAGATGCCTAAGAAATAATTTATTGGCGGTCATAAGACAAGATATCTACACCCTCAAATAATACTTCTCAAAATAAATAAGAATTACTAGTAGCTGTATGATTATTTACTCATAATTCTTATTTAAGAAGTATTATTTGTGCTCGTATAAATATAGATATCTTTTTAATATATGTATTTCTTTATTTCTGTTCCATTTCCATTTAAATTTCATCATAATAAAATTTATAAAAATTAGTTCTATATACCGTTAAGTAAAACGCTTTGATTTATTCAATCCTCCTGAATGAACAGTTTTGTATTTTTGAATCCTAGACGATTTTATTTAGTATTCAATCTACACTATTTATTAAGCAATACAAATTTTTTTAAATGAAAGAATGATACACTAGCCTAACAAAATTGCCGGTTAATTTCAAAATGTATGACCTTGCCGATACTTTTCTGGTTTTGTACTACATTATGTAGGGGACGCAACAGTCAACTTAGCCTCAATCAGCGCTGGACTGGTACTTTTTGTATGTGATTCATAGATCTATGCTTACGTTACCAACCTGAATAGACGACACAACACTCCCTCTCTCCACAATCAGCGCTGGACTGGCACTTGTGAATGTAATACATAGATCTATGCTTACGTTACCAACCTGCATAGACGACATAGCACTCCCTTTCTCCACAACTACCGCTGGACTGGCACTTGTGAATGTGATACATAGATCTATGCTTACGTTACCAACCTGCATAGACGACACAGCACTCCCTTACTCCACAATCAGCGCTCAACTGGCACTTGTGAATGTGATACATAGATCTATGCTTACGTTACCAACCTGCATAGACGACACAGCACTCTCCTACTCTACAACCAGTGCTGGACTGGCACTTGTGAATGTGATACATAGATCTATGCTTACGTTACCAACCTGCATAGACGACACAGCACTCCCTTACTCCACAACCAGCGCTGGACTGGCACTTGTGAATGTGATACATAGATCTATGCTTACGTTACCAACCTGCATAGACGACTCAGCCCTCCCTTTCTCCACAATCAGCGCTGGACTGGCACTTGTGAATGTAATACATAGATCTATGCTTACGCTACCAACTTGCATAGATGACACAGCACCCCTTACTCCACAACCAGCGCTGGACTGGCACTTGTGAATGTGATACATAGATCTATGCTTACGTTACCAACCTGCATAGACGACACAGCACTCCCTTTCTCCACAACCAGCACTGGACTGGCACTTGTGAATGTGATACATAGATCTATGCTTACGTTACCAACCTGCATAGACGACACAGCACTCCCTTTCTCCACAACCAGCGCTGAACTGGCACTTGTTTACATGATACATAGATCTATGCTCACGTTACCAACCTGCATAGACGACACAGCACTCCCTTTCTCCACAATCAGCGCTGGACTGGCACTTGTGAATGTGATACATAGATCTATGCTTACGTTACCAACCTGCATAGACGACACAGCACTCCCTTTCTACACAACCAGCGCTGGACTGGCACTTGTGAATGTAATACATAGATCTATGCTTACGTTACCAACCTGCATAGACGACACAGCACTCCCTTTCTCCACAATCAGCGCTGGACTGGCACTTGGAGTACGCGGTTGATTCCGCGTTGGTGTACACCAATAGTATCACGGATATAAAGGCCAGTTCGAATTTCATCTTGTATAAACTGAAAAAATATTAGACAATAGGATAGTAAACAGGTTTTTTGTATGATAAATATTCATCCCTAATCATAGACTTATCAATGTAGTTTATTAAAAAGTAATATGTAATTGAAATTAAATGTTAACTTAAGTTAATTTAAATATCTCCTAAAGTAATGACGATATGGCAAAATATATATATTTGTAAAACTATAATTTAATGCATTAGTGATTGTAAACTTATCTATTTAAGATAATGAGTTCATTAGTTAATTACATTTTTAACTAAACCAAGCAAATAACAAGTGGCTTTAAAGAATTTAGTCTAATAAATGAATATGTTAAAGTTGACTAACTATTTACTGTAAAATCACTAGAGTAAATATGTCATTTATTTGTAGTAAAAAAAAAAAAAATACAGACAGTTACTATAGAAGTTCCAATAATTTTTACTATAGATAAACTAAAAATTGAACAACAGGCAAGGTTTAGAAAGTGATGAATGACATAAAAATTTTGAGAAGTCGATTCGGAGCAAATATGAAATACAATTTATGTTTAGAATGGAATATATAAAAATTAGATTTATTATGGAAAATATATGTGACGATGTCAACTTATAAATAAAATAAACAATCGTTAACTAAATATGAACAGTTGTAAACAGTTTTCCCTAGACATATAGTATTATTATATAGTTCTTTCAAGGATAATTGGCAATTATTGACCTTAGTGAAAACAATTACACAGAAATAAATCATTTACAACACAAAAAAGTAAATAGAGTGAACGTTTCGAACCGTCATTTACATATAAATAGCGTTTATCACCCTTTCTGATAAATTTGAATAGCGTTTAAATTTGGTTGCTAACATTTTTTCCCTTCTTTATATAACTGGAGCTCAGAATATTTTGCAATTATCATTATTACCATTGCAGCCTGTTTTTATCATTTTATTAACCCGTTGAATATTATGGTCCTTGGTTATAAATGTATTTGTGAATGAAAAGTGACCTTTTCTTTTGAACAAGAAAATTAATTCAAGATAATTTATATATTTTGATAATAAACTGTTGACAGGTATACATAACATGTTATCTTGACGATTGACAGTTGAAATTTAAAAAAAATGTATAATGTTTAAAATTGTCTTTTTATGAAAGCAAAATTATTTATTAAATATCAAAATCAAATAAAATCATACATCTAGATTTATAAAAAGAACTAAAAGTATTAATAACTATCTTATTTACGTTTTATAAACTTAAAGACGAGTTTGAAGACCTACCGTGAGTTCCGAAGACCTACCGTGAGTTCCGAAGACCTACCGTGAGTTCCGAAGACCTACCGTGAGTTTCGAGGGGAAGTGGTGTAAAGGAGGTAACTGTTATGAGTGGAGAACACACCGAGCTGTAATATACTGCAACAGCCGTGCCGATGAGATCACAGATATGTAAATGGGAGCCTCTGTAAACCACACGCGGTAGTTCCCTCATGTAGATAATTTAAGAACGTTTTCCTCTTGCAGCATCAGTTCGCAGAACAATCTTTATCAAGTAAAGGTCACATCAAGTACTGTTGACGAAATAAACTAGTTTACTGTATTATGTCACTAGATTGTTTCAATTGCACTTATAAAATATGGTTAAATAATGGTGTTTTGTAAATAAAATAAATAACCTTCAATTGCAAAAGTATTTATTGTTTTTTTAAATTTATTTTATTTTTTTTTTATTGGGGTTATATTAGTTATTTTAACCAAATGTAACTTGTGTTACTTATATTCATTTCAATTACCTTTTAACTGTGACTGAATGTTGAAATAATGTATACAAGTTGTGAGTGATTTGTTCGACGATGTTTAGTTACTTTTATTATTATTAGTAAAAGTATAGTTTGGGTGTAATACAAAAGTTTACGTGCAATATTTATGAACAATTGTGTAACTTAAAAAAATAAATGTAATACTTATTTTGTATAAACAGTAAAAATATAAAATTTGTTAATAATGATAAACTAGAGCTTAGTTGATTCTGGTAGCTACATACATTCATAAAACAAAGAAAACACAAAAAGAGTTTGAAATAAATAACTAAAAATAAAAAAAAAAACGAGCCAACTTAACACTTTACAAAAGTGACTATTTTTATAGTGCTGATTTTAAAAATTTATAAAAATACAACACTCTCGTTTACAACACCCATTATGCTTAATTTTGATAAAAAAACATGTAGTGGTGTATAATTGAACGATTTGTAGTAATTTAAAAATTGGTTGTAAACAAATTTAGTATGTTTTTTCTATAGCAGGAGTCTCAAAAGACTCCATGAGACCGGGTTAAGGGTAAAAAATGTAACTAAAGTAACTAAATAGGGTAATGGTAGATATTATTGGCACATACTTGTTATTGGCACCCCTTTTTAAAATTATTGCTGTAAAAAAAACAAATCCATCTAAAATCCCGAAAAATTTATTGAGTATTCATTATTCTATGACTTATCACTTGCAGTATGTTTCAGTGGAGTAAAAACTTCTGTTCCGGATGTTATAAAGATATAAGAAATACATGTCATATTAGAAGAAATTTAGCTTCATTTCTTAGCAAAATCATATGTGAATTGAACTATTGTACTTGTACAGTATACTCACCTTATGTAAATACTTTTGTATTGGGAATGTTATGGATGTATTAAGTACTATTGTTCACATAACCTTAAATATTTCGTGTCTTTACCTGCCAATTACAAGTCAAGGGGGGTGCCAATAAAAGATTCTGATTTGTGTTCATTTTCAGTTATTGGCACCTAACTGGCAGTGCCAATAGCTCGTATAGCTGTCATGCCAATAACCGGTTCTTTTGATATAATTCTAGTTGGCACTGCCAATTACGGGTATTATTGGCATGTCAAGAAGAGTGAAGGCAGGAATTATTGACACACACTAATTGTTGGAACTCCCTTTTTTTAAGTTTTAGATTTAATAAGCCATTTATATACACAGGTAGATAGCCTAAGTATGACTAGTGATAAGTAATAATATAAAGATTGCAACAATATGGGTGCCAATAACTAGTTTATCTATGTGCCAATAAATGGGTATAGGGTGCAAGTAACTACTGACATAAGCTATTTTTATTTCAAACAAATAAAAAAAATTGAATATGAAAACAGATGTTAATTTTTGTTATACCCCCATTACATAACACTAATACTCTTTACAAAAAAAAAAAAAAAAAAAAAAAAAAAAAACAAAACATTAGATATAATATTAATTGTTTCTGTGAAGTGTAGACGACACTGAATGGTGTTGCGTCCCTTAAAGTGCTAATAACTGGCGATTTACCCTAACTCTCTTTTCATACGTTTCGAAACGACTTAAGTGGCTCACACCAACTTTTCATGGTTGATTGCATTCCCAAGATGAACCGCCCATTGTTGGGGACTTAGTTGCCAAGGTAACTTACTCTGTGTGCTCTAAGCCCTGTATTTCGGTTATAAATTGTCGCAAACGAATGACTCATGAAGTGAAATACAAATTTAAAAATGAGCCCATCAAGCTATTCGTAGTATTAATCAGTTAACATCTATTCAGACAAGCTGTTTTTTCTCTACTATAATAAATAGTACTATGTACTATGTAGTAATAAATAAATACTATGATAAATTTACTTATTATGGATTAAGTTGTCAAACTTTAAAAAAATAATTTTGTAATATTATAATATAAAACATTTATGAATATGATCATTGTATAGTCAACCACAATATTTTTAATTCCGATGAGGTGGCTCACTGGAGAAGGCTTTGAACTGCGAAGAGCATTGTCGATGGTTCGAATTCCTAACTGAGCTAACGGTCGGTACTTCACTCGTTGAATAAAGTTCACGCATAGGCCTCTAGGCCAGTATGAACTGGCGAGTGAAGTTTCAAAAATATGTTAAAA
Organism: Stictocephala bisonia; assembly: GCA_035578905.1. Taxonomy (NCBI): domain Eukaryota; kingdom Metazoa; phylum Arthropoda; class Insecta; order Hemiptera; family Membracidae; genus Stictocephala; species Stictocephala bisonia. The sequence goes on along the minus strand of JAQJVL010005199.1, from coordinate 15,922 downwards.
TATCAATATTGCTGTTATATATTCGGTACTTAATGAAATCGAAATTTAAAATATATATATTTTGTAGTTTTGTGTCACTTCCTTTCTTATTCGGATGACTTATCATTGAATCAGCTCATAACGCTAATCAATATGTGTTATTGAAACTAATAATATGTCTATTAATATTTATATGGCAAAAAGTTTAATTACTTGTCGGAGTATTGTTATTAGAACAGAAGTCGATGCATATATTTTTAAACTTTCTTTACTACATTTGACAAGTGATTGTTTCTCAAATTACCTTCTCTATATTAACTTAAAAAAAACTGTAAAGTCTTATTTGAATTTATTTCTGTTTTATTTGTAATATTATTAACGATTTATTTTTATTTTTTTAAGTGTGTGTGTTTTCAAGTTTAGACGTGGGACACCTCATAAGTGTTTTTAATTTAAGAATATTATTACAAAAATAATATAATCTAATAAAGTGTTTTCAGGTTATAATGTAGCGTATAACTTACACTTATGTTTTTGGTATAAGTCAAACTACAATATATAGGTTAATCAGATTTTATTTAGATTTAATGCTTGAAAAATACTTGGGTTGTGCCAAGTGGAAACGACGTGTAGGGTTCCTTCATGAAATTATTGAAAAACGTCAGTTTCTTTCTGTCCTATCAAATATTCTATCATTGCTACATTTTAAAAATAAAGAAATTAAGGACCTTTTCCGTTTATTCACTACCACTACTTTTTCCGTTACTTCAATGTCACTAATTTTTTATCACAATCACGGTTAGGTAAGGTTATGTTAGGTGGCTACTAGAGTTGATCACAAACTGGTAAATCCAATGATTGACTTATTACCGAATGCGCTCTCCGTGTGTAAGTTCTTGGAAAGCGATAAGATATGGACAGTGATATCGCATTCCTGTTGGACAAGGAATCATGTAAAAATGATTGGGGAACAGTTTTTAGAGCAATAGAATATTTATCAAGTGGTAGTGAATTATCGAAAACAAAAAAAAGTAGTGGTAGTGAATTAACGGAAAAGGTCCTAAATTAACATTAGCAATGCGCCTGATAGTATAGCTCCTAAAAGCTACGATCTACTGAAAAAATTATAAGGCTTTCCCTGAATATGAAGAATTATGAAACTTAGTCCGATTTTCACTGAATAAACGTATACAAAACACATCAAAAGTATACAAAAACACCTCTATTGTTGGTGCTTTACAGTTAATTTCGTTTGAGCAACCTCGTAATAATTCATGCTACCTTTAATTAACGATTGCTTAAATTCCTTAAAACATCTCACTATAAATATTTTAATTTCTAGAATGTATTTGATAAATTATAATACCTGACTACAATATATCAAAGCCGTCAGTTCTCAGCACTCCAATATTGGCAGGCCTGTTATCAATCGGTAAATGACAGCTTTTCCGATATGTTTGGAATGTTATAATCTAGCTTTATGTCAGAAAAGAAATTCTTGTAAAATTTCACTGTAATTTATCTATATAAATGATTCATGAATATTAGATTGTTATTTTAGAGTCTGGCATCTGATGCAGAAGTGCTTACAGTATTTTTGTAATACTCACCTTAAAAGCATATGTTATAATATTTTTTTATAGAAATAAAAATGTGTAAGCGTTTGATATAAAAAAAATAACAAATCCCTAAAACGAGAATTATATAGAGCCATCTCCCTAATGTTCGGTAAAATAGTTTTGCAACATACGTATATGAAAAGCTGTATACATTCTATTGGATATTCTTTATTTATTGATTACATTTATTTAATTGACTTGCTATGAGACATTTGAGTGTTACGTCATCAACGCGGTGTTGCCAAGTGTACTGCGCTTGATACACGGCAGACAACAATAACTTTTTGAGGTAGACATAAGCTTGAAGAGGCATTTTTTATTGGTTCTAACAGTAATAAAATAACAAAATACATAAATAACAGGAAACATTATTTAAAGGCATCGTTCTTAATATATTTATTAATATCGTTATTAATAATATCTTAAAGACTCACACTAAATATATATTATACAACAAAAAGGTTGTAAAAAGATAAAAAAAAAAAAAAAACGAAACGTGGCAACATTGTAAGACAAAACGGCGATGCTATGATTGCGGCTGGCTTATATCTTCACGCCATTGGTCCTAGCATTCTCAAACTCCTCGTAAGAATTTGCTGTAAGAGTGGTCTGAAGTCAAGTCGGGAAATTTATTAAATAAAATATATTTGCGTTCTCTTTACTTGTGATTTGAAATGATCTCGATAACATCAAAACAAATCTACCTTGTTCCTCTGTTTACCCCATTGTCAGGACACTTAACTATTTGCGACAGTGATTACCACTTCTTATTTATTTTTGGAAAAAAGTATACATATACACGTGTGCATATGTTTATTTACGAACCATTAATTCTCAAAATGACTTACGTAAGTTATTCATATTTATGTGTTTAAAGGAGGTGAGCATGGACGGTTTAGTACATGTTTTAAGAAGTTACGAAAACTAAGAACTCAAAAAGCTATTTTATAGTAAATTTACTAAAGATTATTGAAAAACAAGGTACGTGTTTTTGCGCAAATAATCTTAACACTGGCATTACTCCCAATGTGTACATTTGCTTGTTTTGCGAGTACCCAGGTGTTACTTTATCATCGCTGTCATCGTAATCCCTGCCCTGTTACATTGACACTAAGTACTGCCTTGTTTGTATGTAGTTCTTATGTCTTTACTGGCGTACCCAGTCAGACATGACAAGCAGTATTACTCCCAATGTGTAGGACATTTGCTTAGTTTTTCGAGAACCCAGGTGTTACTTTAACACTACTGTCATCGTAATACCAACTCTGTTGTATCGACACTAAGCGTCTAATTTGTTTGTACGTAGTTCTTATATCTTAAGCTGCATTTCTGACGTAGCTTTACCCAGTCAAACCAGAAGGTCACATAATATCCATTCATACTTTGGATATCTAATAGCAAAACGTTCTTATTGAACAAAATACGTAATAACTGGATAAAAGCGATTTTGTATCCAAAGTTTGAGATGCTTTGAATTTAATATTGACATATATTTCTTAGTCTCGCGTTAAATGTAACAATTTTTTTTCAAAAGCTGAATCTAGTCAAACTTCGTTTCAGATAATTATTCTTCTGTTACGTCAGCTCATCTATGGAAAACTATTTTGTCTACTTGGCTGTATGTTTCCAGGTTTACTGCCAAATCGCCACAACTGTTCGGCGATCTTACGTACTATGGAATTCTTCCTAGTTGGAAATTATAGAATATCAACGGTTTAGGAAGTATTCAAGTGATGACGTTGTAAATTTGCAAGTACGCCGCTTCCAACCTGAGGTTCTGACTGAGTCCCTGAAGCGTGCACAATGGCAGAATGATTGAAACCAGTTGCAGACATGTACGACGTAGACATGGTTGAATGAGACAGATGATGGTGGAAGTTATGTAACGGACGATGAGTCTGGTAGACATAAGGCCTCACAGAGTTATTTTTAACCAGCTCTTCATCGTCTTCCTGTATTTCTGATCGAAAATAATCGTGGATAAGATCTTTCCTTTATCTTCTGAGAGAATAAATTTCCGAAGATGAGTTATTCCAGGCGTCTTGTTGACTTACAATCGGCCCCATTAGATCATACCTTCCATAAGGACTTCGTTGAAGTCGTTCAGCGGCCGGCTCACTTATAATAATCGTAAGGATAATTAATTGTTCAGAGGAGCAAAGTGGTCCACCATCGTTACTATCATTAGCGGTTACTATTAGTAGGGGGTTATTATCAGTAGTGGTTAAAATCAGAAGCCGTTACTCTCTCAGTAGCGTTTACCGTCAGTAGCAGTTGCTATTAGTAGCAGTTATTTCAGTAGTGGTTACTATCAGCAGTGTAATCAATAGCGGTTACTGTGAGTATCAGTTACTATTAGTAGCGGTTACCATCAGTAGCGAGTACTATCAGTATTGATAACCATAAATAGCGGTTACTGTGAGTAGCAGTTACTATTAGTAGCGGTTACCATCAGTAGCGAGTACTATCAATAGCGGTTACTATATGTAGCGTTTACTATATGTAGCACACTCCATTGTTCTGTATGTTTCATGTTGGCTGTGTGTGCTGATATCCGTGAAGCTACCTGCGGGTTGTCTACTCCTCCTTCGGTAACAGATTCGCTTTTGTCTTCTATTTATTCCAAGATTGAGTTCTTGCTGTTCATCTTTCTACTTCTCTAGTTCAGTGTTGGACAAGTCGATTCGCTGACCGTTCTCACTTGGTGTTTTGTCTCCAGGTCGTTATACGTTCAGAGATTTGAACTTAGCTGTTTTAAATGACGAGTTAAACTACGCCACCTTCTTCCTATGTATATTTTTGTTTCTCTTGTTTTTCTTAATTAGTGAGGAATAAGGAATAATTATTGAGAAAGTTAGTGGTAAAAACACCTGACACAGTTTATGACAAAACTATATTTACAACAGTCTCCGTATTCCAAATGTGTAGTAACTAAATTAAACGCTATGAACTATGGCATCTATGTAGTATAAAATTAAAACCATAAAATTAACAGAATGATACAATAGTAATAAAATAAAATGTTCATTGTTAACCATTTATATTAAGAACAATTATTTTCATCAAACAGGTTAAAATATAACAAGTTATGGTTTACGTATATACAGACATAAACATTATTATACTAATTTACTTAAATATTGATAATCAAACAATAATGGTTTGTGTAAACGTGATTATGAAAATTATATCTCGAAAACATTGGCCTAAGGGGACAATTGAAATACCTTTTGCCTGCAATGTGCAAATATTGTTTCAGGGAGAAACTTGTTAAGGAAAGTGTTTTAACGGAAAAAGAAATTTCGTTTCACTCTTATTTGTTTCATTTGAAAGGTTTTTTAGGGCTCCCTACGTCCTTTAATCAAGTAATAGTAACAAATACTAATGTGATTTATATCACCAAATATTGATGATGAAAATAAAGTTTTTTTATGCAAAGTTCAAAGTTCCATGATGGTATTAATATTCTCATATTCCCTCATATTTCTCTTGATTATATACAACTTGCATCTGCCATATTTTTTAAATATTTTTTATTATGTGTTGTTTATTATTACATATTTGTTAACTTCAAAAAAACACACATTACAGACTATCTTAATGCAGAGAAAGCTAGAACAGAAAAGTGTTCTTTTTCATTTAACCTGAGGCCAAAGGCTCCATAAGAAGTTAAATGTATGGAGATTCCCCCTTTATGAATTATCGCAAAAAGAGAAGTTTATTTTAGACAATGCCTACTTTCTAGGCAAACGGTTTGAAACTAGGCAGAATATTTTATTCCATATTTAGAAAATTTTAAAATAATTCAATGTTATATTTTAATTAACTGTTATTAATTACTGTTATATTAAATGCTATATTTTACTGTAAACTATATTGTTAATACTTCCTGTTTGCGATCTCCCTTTTTAAACGTTTTTGATGAATTCAGACCATTGATTTTGATAGGATATTTTTAGGAAGATGCCTATTTTCATTATCTATCCGGTCGTAGAGATGTGGGTACAGTGCCCACTGTATGCCCACTGTACTCATTCGTAATATGACGTACGAATGAGTGTGATGAGTCTAGATGAATGAGTGTAGTCATTTTTACTTACTAAGGTTAACTGTTCCTTATAAGGAAGTGCCATTTATTAATACTGTAGCTCAATAGCCATGACAACTAGGGGACATACAGCTTTACATGGAATACGAACAACGTAGAATTGGTTAGATTTTTAGTTAACTAACAAGCTACGTACTCGATGGAGTTCACAAAGATGGAAACCATTGAGTAGACACATGTTGGTATTAAGAGGACCTAGAATAAATACTTGCTTAAAGAATTACAACCATCTGCCATTTTCCATAAAGAAAGAAGAATCACCACTCAAATTCAAAAAACTTGCAAAGGAGTACCTTCTTTCACATTGTTTTTATAGTGTACCGGAATATTTGGCTTCCTCTTCAGGGTCTTATAGGTGTCTGGTCTCATTGCTGGCAAATTATTATTAACAAATAAGAGACAATTATATTATTATTACAATATGCTATATGTTTTTAATGTTTATTTTTTATATTTAACTTTTAATTAACAATTGTATACTTAGTGAACTATGTAAAATGTACATTGACAAGTCTTTGCCGGAGTACTTGTGCTTGTGAGGCGTTTTGTGACACTTAAATAAATAAATAAATAGAGCCTATTGTCTACAATCTTCACCATACTTTTTCCCAAGTAGTTGGTTTACAGGAATGTGCCACAAGAACTAACCTACAGTATAAAGCTAATGAAAGAAGACGAAGACTAACATGTTTATGTGAAAAGTTAAAGGTCATTTAGAAGCTTTTTTGTGACTAATAAAAAGTATTTTTAAAAGAGTTAAATTGACTCCCTACTTAGCTCATAAATTCGTTCACCTCAAATTTCCGTTATAACTACTGTGTTCCCGAAAGTATTTAAACTATGCTGATGAAATTGCCTTAACTGGGATCTACAATTGTTCTTATTATTACCAAAATTAATAAAAACTAGGTTAAAATATACGTAAACTATAAATAATAGCTGAGTTTAATGTTTTTGTGTTTGGAGTATTTGCTGAAGCTGCTGCCCCAGGTCTAAACTATCAAAATGGTAATATTTCCTGAGGAGAAGGATCAGCAATACATGCTGTAGGTTATTCATGGTTGTTCGAGGCTCCTTTCCGTCCCGTATTTTGTAGTGTCGTTTCAGTTTATGACCCAAAACATTTTTGGAGTTTTGCCCGAATTATGCTCATTTCAATATGTAAAAGAATTGCTGTAGGAAGGAGGAGCATTTTCTTTTCGTCTTTCCAGCATTTTCTTTATGATGTATCTCTCTATGTAGCGATGTACATATCTTACATGAAAGTACATCTTACACGAATTTGCTTAATTCAATCCAAATATTTTGTAAAAATTGTACATTATTCAAGTTCATTAAATACCTAGGCTGGGATCTTGATATATTATTCAAAAGCAGACTAAGTTATTTGTAATTTACTATGAAAGTATTGCTTGTATGATTTTAAAAGAAATTAATTTTTAGATCAAAAGTTCAATATTTTTTTTAAATCAGGAAGTACTCCGGCTGTGTAACATTAATGTTAGTACAGTAATGCTGCTTAAGTAAAAGAGGCAATATACTGTAGTAACTACAATGTGTTTTGAAGAAAAGATTATTTCGAAAAAAAAATCTCCGACAATTATGCAATAAACAATAAAGGTTTGTATATTTTAATTAATATACTATTTTAAAGCCATACTAATTTTTTTGTTGTAAAATCATATTAATTTTTTATTTAACATTGCCTAAAAAAGAATAAAAATTTTAACGATAAATGTGTGGTTTCATAAAAAATGAAAATAAGACAGTTTTTAACAGTGCCTTAACTGGGATCTACAATTGTTCTTATTATTACCAAAATTAATAAAAACTAGGTTAAAATATACGTAAACTATAAATAAAGCAGATGTGACAAATACAAGAAAGGCTTTTCCTTCAAGAAAAAGTTTGGTGTACGAAAATGTATATAATATTTAAAATAAGCCTACTAAGTTTTTGGAAGATTGGTGATTTATAGAGTTGACGCATAAAGAGTTGATAAATTGCCTACGTTGCAACGTTTTAAGGCTTATTAAATTTTAAGTTTCCTTGACTCCAACTTTATTGTCAACTTCTTTCAAGAACTGTTCACTGAAGTATTCTATAAAACAGACTAAGTGCTGTCTGTATGAGAGTCTATTTTCAGTTTCATTATATTTAAGGGTTATTATTTATTTATGACTTTCATGGATTTTTTTACATAAAATATAATGTTTTAACCACATTATCATTGACATGTTTTGTATAAAGGAGAAACCGATCTCGATCTCCTCTTTTACCTTACTCTACCGAAACCCCCTAGATTATTGATCTGTGCTGGGAACTTACAGAGTAAGGGGGGCAGTACAGTAAAAGGTGAATATTACTGATACAAACTGTTTAGGCAACGGTTCAAACCTGCACTTTCTCTAACAGGTTCAAAATAATAACCCTTTAGACGCTCTGTATGAGAGTTGAAGTTGGGTAAATAAATAAATATATATATTAAATTCAATCGTTATACGTAAAATTTACTCATTTAGAAGCGGTACATATGTGTTGTAAATATATTGTATATATTTTAAATGCGTAGCATAATATTATTTTAATAATCTGTATCCACTGCGTTGAGAAATTTTATCTTCACTAATACACCTGGAATTGAAGTTGAGTTATGTATCGGTGTGAATCGATATGGCAACTGCTTAAATATCAGGAGGCTATACATCACTGTTATCTTTGACACGTGATGGTATTGCCATTTCATATACAAACTATTCCACATACACAAAGTTACATATATTGATGTAACTTTGTATTTAGTTATTGAATCATTATTGCTTAAATATCAGGATGCTATACATAATTGTAAATTTTGACTTGTGATGGTGCACTAATTTTATATTAATGAAAATAATGAAAATAATGATTTATTCCACATCTAAAAACAGATTACAAACTAAAATTACAAAACAGCTCGGAATTTACTCTGCCACTTTTTCCAGTAGTGTGGCAGAGCAACTGAAATAAAGATTAAAGTTTAAACAAGAGTCCAGTCCAATCACTGTAAATGCTTCCTCCTCTGTGTCGTCTGCTTAATACTATTAGTTATTTACACAAAACTATATACAAATAAATAAAACAAAATTAAACAAGACAAAAAAGAAAGATATACTCTCTTGAGAGACCTCATTTTAATAATTTTAACAAGAAATTTTAGCGTTAATAAATGAAAATATATATATATATATATATATATATATATATATATATATATATATATATATATATATATATATATATATATATTTATAAACAGACAATTATAGTAGTAAAGACTATTTTACATTAAAACATTATTCAGAAATTGTAAACTTTCATTGGAATGTAACCAGTTCTTTAACAAAAAACTAAAATGTTTAAAAGATGTGCACAATTTGATTTCTAAAGGTAACTGGTTAAAATACTTAGGGCCCAGATACATGAAGGAGTGTCTAAAAGATGACCTATTGACTTTGGGTGTTTGAAAGATTTTTTGGACGTTATCTCTAGTACTATAAATTAATTTAAAAACTCCTTGGTTTCCACTTCTGATGTAAAACAATCTAAGTACTTTAAACACGAAAAGGTGTTGAACTGGCAGGATTTTAAGATGGCAAAAAAGAGGAAATATACAAATTACTCGCTTCACCGGTCATAATATTGAGTTTGATTATGTAATCAAAATGTGCAGCAAGCTTTCAATTTATACTGTATCCAATTTATGTCTTATTTAGAACATCTGATGTTATGTATAATTTACAATTGTACTCAGTGGATTTTATTTATATATATTACACTTGGGGTCCAACGAGACTAAAACACAAACGTGGCCTCGTCTAAGTAGAGAAGAGGAATTGTGTCCTATTTGGACATATCTTCCCACTAAAACCCATACGAATTACTTTCCACACACAAGAGTTTATAAATCTAAGACAATAGTAATTACTTATTACTCCAAATTCAACTAAATTCTTAAAATAAAATGATCACGTAATTTCGGTTTCCCTAAAACCCTGATAAGAATAAACATCAATTTAAGGATCATTGAATGACGGTACGTGTTTAAGTTTTATGAAAGTATTTTAAGATTGAACAAAACAATGTAGATTAAAAAAAAAAAAAAAATACTGATACAATATAATAATTGTAACTGTAAGTTTTACAAATAAAACAATACAACCAAACATATTTAATTCAAGCTTTCAAAATAATTTAACTAATCATATTATTGTTAGTGTTGTACCGTTTGAAATTTCATTATACTACACTTTATTGTTTGTAGTCTGTTTTACAGCCTTTCCGGAGGAGGCTTTGCCTTTACGACTAAATGACATAGGCTAACGTAAAGGCAGCCCATTACTTTGCACTAATGTTGAACATGTCGTTAAAGGACGAGACGTCTGCACTTTTTACGACTTGGGCTGTTGCACTCGTAACTGCACTTTTGAGAACAGTACGTTCCTCTTCACCCGGAAAACCACATAGAGAAGGGGCTAATTTGTTGTTAATTTCAAAAAGAAATTCCAAAATTAAGCATCAACATTTGTTATTTGGTTCAAAAGTACCCTGTTACATAAAAAATAAATAAATAAAAGAAACAAAATAAAAAAAAAAGAAAAGAAAAACTGAAATTTTTAAGCTTATGAATTGCCTTTTTTTTAATTTACTTTTCACGGCTTTACAAGTAATCACTGTAATGTTCTCCTTAACAAGGAGGATTTATGGTTTCTAATTTTTGTGCTATTTGTAACCATTGTCTATAGAAACAGAAAATCCAAGGCAATACATTTGCTGTATACACGCACATGTGCTGTTATCTAACGGTGATAGGTTAAAAAAATCATTTTCATCATAGTTTGTCGTACTATTAGCTCAGCTATTAGTCACTTTAGAGTATGCTAGAGAGAGACATAGATTGGGATGAAGAGATATAGAGATAGGGAGACTACTGGCGCTATCTATCAAAACCGAACATGAACTAATTTCATTGAACACGAAAACCAGCTTCACGAGAGCCCTATTAGTGGATAGTCTATACATGTTTCTATATCCAATGGTTTTACATAATTTTATTTTAAAATTATTATTTAGTACCTAAAGAGTAAGACAGAAATGATCGAATTTATTGATATTTACATTCTCTCATATAAGTTACCATAAAGTACTGTAAACAATTAGGAAAGTCCTAGTAAAAAGTAAAAGTCCAAGTTAAAAGTAAAAGTAAAAGTAGAAGTAGAGGTAGAGGTAGAAGTCCATATATGGTTCCCTGAACCCAAAAAAGTGTTTTTCGTATGTGTTTATTTTTTGTCTGTGTGTATTTAGCCAATATCTCCAGACATTTTGTCACTTTTTTAAATTTCCATTTTTTTATTTTTATAGGCAAAAAACATAAAAAATTAACATTTTTTTCAAAAACTGTTCCAACGATTTTAATTAAATGTTCAGGAAATATGTACGTTAAAATTTTGAATATTTCAGTAAAAAACGAATGTCTCTAACTTGATTAGTTTTTTTAATTATGACAAAAGAAAATATGTGGGAATCAAACTGGTAATTTTCAAAGTGTTGATTTTTAGTGTTTAATATGGAGGAAAGTTTGTGCCAATTTTTTGAAAACATCTATTTAAAGTAGGCCACCATTATAGGATAGCTGTAGTAATGAACACACATCTATCTATAGATGTGTATTTACTAGTTGTAGTGTTTGCGGTATCAGACCATCATATGTATACTATTGGGTGTTTTACCTGTTATAATTGCCATAGACCAACAGCAAATATGAATATATTTACCCACACTTGACAATCGTCGTCATAAGAATAAATAAATACAAATACAATACTGTTCTTCATTAAATTACATTTTTTTAAAGACACTGTAAATAAAGTAGTCAGTTTTTATTCATTTAAGTTTATATAGTATACCTATAATAAAACCTAATACATTTAATGTTTTAATAATGATTTAATTGCTCTCCAGAATATTATTACTCAAGTTAAAAGTTATATAAAAACACACCGTTCAATTATAACTAAACTGTACTAATTGTTACATGTGTATTATAATAATAATAAATTTTGTATGTCCGGAATAGATTCATTTGTATAAGTCGACCAACGCAGTGTCACCGTGAAATATGAGATATTATTGTGACGGATTAGAATGAATGATTGCCTGTGGCACTTTTATCCGCATCGCTATTTTGTGTTGGGAATGATTCATTACATACATTGTGGTGAGGAAATTCAACACCATTAATTAATTGTTTCTAAAAATACTTTTTAAAATGCAACATGATCGTGGAAAAAATAATAAATTGAACTAAACAGAATATATTTCAACATCCGTATTTGAGAAATATTCATGTGCACTGTTAAATTTATTAAAATTATTAGATTTCATTTTTCAGTTAATCCCGTGTTTAAAATTATCCATCTATAGTCTGTGCGGAAATTATATACCCAAGTTTGAAGGGTTTTTACCAAGTAACTAATATTATTTGACACCAGCCAAAACCATCCATGATTTGCTTTAGCTTAGTCTGACATAAACGATTATAGGGATGTAATTTATGACTTTTGTCGTCAGAAAAATAAAGGTTTACTTTTTACCTGATTTTATCTTAAATAGACTTAATTTTAATATGATAATCACATTAATATGATAATCACATTAATATGATAAGCACATTAATATGATAAGCACATTAATATGATAAGCACATTAATATGATAAGCACATTAATATGATAAGCACATTAATATGATAAGCACATTAATATGATAAGCACATTAATATGATAAGCACATTAATATGATAAGAACATTAATATGATAAGCACATTAATCAGCTGGTCACAGTAGCACTTTTTGAGCAGTGACGTTTATTTTTATTTGTGAATAGTAGATAGGTTGGGAAATGCTTGAAGTCCCCTGTTATCGTATACATTTATAAGAACTAAATATATAAAAATACTCTTCAATATAAATTCAATTTTGTTTAAAAATGTTAAGAAAGTGCATTCAGTACTTTTCGAATTTTTGTACACAAACTTACGGACACTTGATTTATATGAAAATTGAATGCTGCATAATTTAATTGATTAGTATTTTTCATAAGGGAGCTATTAACATGTTAATGTGAGTACGACAGGCCACGCCCTACACCGGCATTATACGTTTACTACATAAAACGAATGTTAATGTGAGTACGACAGGCCAAGCCCTACACCGGCAATATACGTTCATTACATAAAACGAATGTTATTGTGAGTACGACAGGCCACGCCCTACACCGGCAATATACGTTCATTACATAAAACGAATGTTAATATGAGTACGACAGGCCACGCCCTACACCGGCAATATACGTTCATTATATAAAACGAATGTTAATGTGAGTACGACAGGCCACGCCCTACACCGGCAATATACGTTCATTACATAAAACGAATGTTAATGTGAGTACGACAGGCCACGCCCTACACCGGCAATATACGTTCATTACATAAAACGAATGTTAATGTGAGTACGACAGGCCACGCCTTACACCGGCAATATACGTTCATTACATAAAACTAATGTTGATGTGAGTACGACAGGCCACGCCCTACACCGGCAATATACGTTCATTACATAAAACGAATGTTAATGTGAGTACGACAGGCCACGCCCTACACCGGCAATATACGTTCATTACATAAAACGAATGTTAATGTGAGTACGACGGGCCACGCCCTACACCGGCAATACACGTTCATTACATAAAACGAATGTTAATGTGAGTACGACAGGCCACGCCCTACACAGGCAATATACGTTCATTACATAAAACGAATGTTAATGTGAGTACGACAGGCCACGCCCTACACCGGCAATATACGTTCATTACATAAAACGAATGTTAATATGAGTACGACAGGCCACACCCTACACCGGCAATATACGTTCATTACATAAAACGAATGTTAATGTGAGTACGACAGGCCACGCCCTACACTGGCAATATACGTTCATTACATAAAACGAATGTTAATGTATTCAGATGTATTTATTTAGTTAATAACCTTAATTTGATATAGTACAAAAATATAAATACTGCATTTGCAGTGTATATACAATATTGTGTTTTGTATTATTAATCAATTTTACGAACAAATATATTATGAAATGAAAGAAGAATTTCTTTCCTAGCTCACAAAACACCTAATCACAAATACACGATATACACTCAAATTGACAGTAAAATTAAAACAGCTAAAAAAATTAAAATTTCATTAAATACTACAATAAATATTCATAAAATAAATAAATAATAAATCAGTTTATAAACAATACATGCTGCATTACTATGTGTTTTTATTTTATTTTTATTTACTTTTTTTTATTTATCCTTAAGACGCCGATCGACAAGATATAAAATGTGAATATGGATTTCGAATAAGTGTGATATGTGTAGAAGGTCGAATGTAGTCATTGTTACAAACTAAGGCCGACTATTCCTTAGAAAGAGTCATTAACTAATAGCCCAATGACTAATGAACAGCCGGTGGTTATCAGCTGACCCTTCTCAAAATGTGTTACGACTCTGATTAGGATCGAACTGAGGACCAATAGCTTATGAGGCTGACTGAGATTTAACCGACTGAGCTACCGATCAATTTAAAAACAATGCCTACTAATTAAATCGTCTCTGAAATGATAATAGTAAAACGAAGCTTCAGTAACTGTGATAGGTGTGGTGTTATTACATCCTAAGGGAAGAGAGTGAAAGTTTATGGAATCAATTTCCTTAGACGCATTTCTCAACTGTTGCTCTACCGTACAATAGTAAAATATACAAAAAAGTGACCATTTGTTTGAATACATTCATTCAAGCATTTGCTTTCTTCAACCTTTTAAATAACGAAGAGTGCTTTAAAATAATTGTTTATCTTAATTATAGAGAATAACTGAATGTTAGTAGATGTTTTATACTTTGAATTGTATAAGTATTCTCACAGAGAAAAATGTACAGAGGTGGCTTTTTTATGGTGATAGCGAACGACTCAGTCACATTGTTGTATGGATTACAACTAATGTCTATCTTTATACATAATATATACTAATTTTATCCTTGAGGAATGGGGGGGGGGATAAGGGAGGAACTGACAAGGTGCTGGCCCTACCATCTCGTGGCAAACTGGAGAAATAACTACTCGACACACAAACTCGACACATATGTTACCCACTATTGGATGCGATCTCTGTTCCCTTCTCTATGACATTTGCTAATACCTTTCAATTATTCTAATGCAAACACAACTCATAATTTTTATTATAATTTATGAATCTGAGAAAGAGACGTACAATAATGGTTTTACCCAAAATAAGGCTTAAATTTACAAATATTTTAATTGTATTAGGCCTAAAATATTCATTTCTGTGCAGCTGTTGGTGATTTAAATTTTTTTTAAATTTTTATTACTTTTATAGGCAATATTACTACAAAAATCGTCAGAAATATTTTTCACTTATATGGACATATTATAATTATATCAAAAGTGTTTATAACTAGATAGTGACAATTAGTGTGGTTATTTATATACTATAATAATAAATATTGTTCAGAGTAAACATACACCAATTTTTGAAAACATTAATTTATAAATGTCTACCAATGGCTTTCACGGTGAAATATGAGATATTGTTTTGACGGATTATAAATGAATGATTGTCTGCGACACTTTTCTTCGTAACGCCATTTTGCATTGGTGATGATTCATCACAGACTTCGGTGATTAATAAGGAAGGGAATCTCACGTCACATATCACTCGTTTAAAAAATCTGGTAAAAACTGTTTTCTGGTTCTTATTAAAAAAACAGATTTTCTTATGGTATTTATTCAAACAGCATATATCTAATAATGAGTTTTTGTTATTTGACATAATACAATAGTTCTTAATACAATCTTACATTATTAAATATGTTTTATTGTGCGATGTAAATTTAGACTTTTTTTAGCCATCTTTAGGTCGATAACCATAAAAAGTTTAAATTGTTATTCATAGTAAAATATTAAAAAATGTAAATAATAATATTGAATCAGTTACAAATTAATTTCACAATTTCTAGAAGCTACTACTGTATTTCAATAATAATTCTATAATCATTCTAGATATATATGTAAAAAAGGTTAACTTTACGATATTATAAT
>JAQJVL010005198.1:23302-37966 GCA_035578905.1 Stictocephala bisonia | reverse complement strand
TAAGTATCATTCAGTCCACCATTAATCCACCGTTTACTATTTTACTTTAATGTAAGTATCATCCAGTCCACCATTAATCCACCATTTACTATTGCTCTTAAATGTAAGTACTATCCAGTCCACCATTAATCCACCGTTTACTATTGCACCTGAATGTAAGTATCATCCAGTCTGCCACTATTCTCCCGTGTACTACTGTACTTCAATGTAAGTATTATCCAGTCTGCCACTATTCTCCCGTGCACTATTGTACTTCAATGTAAGTATCATCCAGTCTGCCACAGTAAATAAAAACTGGGGGTTTTAGACTCACTTTGCTATTTTCAGGTATCTTCGGCTATCTTCGGCTTTCGGATCCAAGATGACGACTACGTTCGGGTACCTTCGGGTCACGTGACCACCCCGAGCTCTGATTGGTCGAGAGCGGCCACCAGCCGGCTCCAAACGTTATTGATTGATATTGATGGTGGCGGCCACCTGCCGGACCCAAGACGGCAGGCGGCCACCTGCCGGATCCAAGCGTTATTGATTGTTTCGGAGAATACCTTCGGGGGTTTCCGGCGACTGTCGGCTACCTTCGTACGCTCTTCACCTGTCGGCTACTGGTCTGGCGCGCACCCAATTGCTACGCTCTGATTGGTTGCCTCCCTCACACGTAATCTTTCTCACTTCTGCTCTTGCGCTCGCGCCGATCAGACGTACCTTCACTTTGCTCCCACTCGATATCAGTAATACTTTAACTCTTTATTATATTTTGGACACCGTTTTCTGTACGGTATTTCGAAAGTGATATACCAATCGCTATCCAATCTATACCTAATCGCTACGTCCCGATTGGCTACGACCCCTATTTAACCGACCAACACAATAAATCTTTCTCACTTCTGCTCTTGCGCTCGCGCCGATCAGACGTACCTTCACTTTGCTCCCACTCGATATCAGTAATACTTTAACTCTTTATTATATTTTGGACACCGTTCTCTGTACGGTATTTCGAAAGTGATATACCAAGAGTAAGTCCCGTATACAGTATAATTAGTCCTTACGTTTGATTGACTAAAGTTTGAATACCCTTGCTTTTGAGCTTTTAATTCGATTTGAATTACTATTAATATCATTTAATTTTGTTTCAATATTATCAAAGATGGAATCCTACGCCATAAACCGCAATATTGTGACCATTTCCCGTCGGTTCGACACCACAGGAACTGACCTCCTTACCGTTCTGACCGTACATAAAAATAAAATTATGTCCGAAATAAATAACCACCTAAACAGGCTCGGGGGAGTTAAATGGTACATTGCGGTCCAAATTAAATTTTCCAAAATTGTTAACAACGAAGAAATCTCAACTACTCCATTCTTTCACGGCAAAACTCGTCCTTTATTACCTTCCGATTCTCTAGATGTACAATACTCTGAAGCTACAGACAAAATTTTAGAAAGCGTGGCTAAGTGGGTAAGTCAAGGTAGTGGGTGGGTAATAGAAAATGTTTTACGACTCGATTTGTTTATTGTTAAATTTCAACCCTTGTACGCCTCTTCTTTCATACCCACCCCAAAAAAAATTTCTCACCCTACTAAGGGAATTGTAAATGTTAAAAATGACGACAATAAATGTTTCCTGTACTCTGTACTTGCCCAATTGTTCCCTGACCGAAATAGACGAGTAAGTTATTATAAATCCTTGGAACAAAATATAAACATGTCTGGGATTAGCTATCCTGTCAAAATTACCGATTTAGATAAATTTAAAAAATTGAACCCCGCTTTATCTGTAAATGTATTTGGATTCGAAAAAGACGAAATTTATCCCCTAAGAATAACAAAAGAAAAATTTAGAGTTCATCACGTTAACTTGTTACTTCTGACCACCGACACGACCACTCACTACTGCTTGATCACTAACTTGTCCCGACTTTTATCCCACTTAACTAAACATCGTTCAGCTATGTTCTACTGTGACTACTGCCTACACAGATTTTGGACTAAAGACTTACTTACTAACCACTTACCTTTGTGTTCACCTCACGGAGCACAAAAAACTAGACTACCGACTGATGACGAAAAATACATGTCCTTTACAAACTATACACTTACTCATAAAGTCCCCTTCACCATTTACTGTGACTTCGAGTCCTTCGTTGTTCCAATCGACACAGCACTGAATGACCCTACTACTTCACATACTACAAACACTGCCCATCACGTCCCCTCTGGCTTTTGTTATGTAATCATTGACAGTAATGGCAAACCAATAAAACAACCTAAAGTCTATAGTGGCCCCGATGTTGTTGATACTTTTCTAAAGTCTTTGATTGAGGAGTCTGAGGAACTCTTACCCATTATTAAAAAGAACATTCCGATTAATATGTCTCCACAAGACAAAATTGTTTTCAAAAATGCTACCACCTGCCACATTTGTAAAAAACCTTTAGATGGTGACAAAGTGGCCAACCATAACCACTTAACGGGCGAGTTCTTGGGACCCGCCCACAATTCTTGCAATCTAAATTATAAAGTTCCCGATCATATCCCAGTCTTTTTCCATAACCTCAGAGGTTATGACTGCCACCACTTGATCCAAGGGTTAGGTAAATTCAAAAAAGAAAAACTGTCATGTATCGCTAATACTAGCGAACGGTACATTTCAGTCACCCTTGAATCTTTACGATTTTTGGACTCACTCCAATTCCTTAACGCCTCTTTGGACACACTCGTGTCCAACTTAGTTTCTGACGGGGCATCAAAATTCCAAATTTTAGGGCAGTGTATGACCAATACTGAACTACTTCTACGCAAAGGTGTCTTTCCCTACTCTTACATGACAGACGAATCTAAATTCAACGATACTGAACTTCCTCCCAAGGAGGCGTTCTACAATGACCTTACACAAACACCAATCACCGATGAAGACTACATACACGCACAAACTGTATGGACCGCCTTTGGTATGACAACCTTGAAACAGTACCATGACTTGTACTTATTAACTGACGTACTATTACTTGCAGACGTCTTTGAAAACTTTAGGACGACCAGTATGACTTACTACGGTATTGACCCGTGTAACGTCTACTCTGCCCCCGGACTGGCATGGAATTCCATGCTAAAAATGACAGACGTAAAACTCGAACTACTTACAGACATTGACCACCACCTCTTCGTTGAGTCTGGGATCCGGGGCGGTGTCTCCATGATACCCAACCGGTACGCCCAGGCCAACAACCCTTACTTACCCAACTTTGACAACACAAAACCGACTAATTACTTACTTTACCTAGACTGTAACAACTTGTACGGAACCAGTATGTCTGATAGAATCCCAGAGTCTGACTTTAAATGGACCGACCCACAAGAAATTGTCTTTACAAAAGTACCCGACGACTCTGACATCGGTTACATTTTAGAAGTTGACTTACACTACCCAGACCATTTACACGACTTACATTCTGACTTTCCACTGGCCCCCGAACGAAAAGTAGTGACAGACGATATGCTTTCCCCATACTGTAAGGACCTACTTGACGAACTCAACTATAAACCCGCCAAGACCGAAAAACTACTAACTACTCTATGTGACAAAACAAAATACGTTGTACACTACAGGACTCTAAAACTATACTTACAACTGGGACTTGTACTGACTAAAATCCACAGAGTTCTTAGTTTTAAACAGTCTGCCTGGCTAGCCCCATTTATCAAGTTCAATACTGAAAAAAGAAAAGAAGCTAAAAATAATTTCGAAAAAGATTTTTTAAATTAATGAACAACGGGAAATCATTGGAAAATGTTAGGTCACGCATTGATTTTAAACTAGTAAATAACGAAAAACAATTGGTCAAATGGACAGCTAGTCCCAGACTCAAAACATTTTTTGCATACAATAAAGATATCGCGGGATTGGCTTTGAAAAAACAAACGATCTTTTTAAACAGACCCATTTATGTCGGGTTCTCAGTCTTAGAAATTTCAAAATTAATAATGTACAACTTTCACTACAACTGGGCAATTGCAAAGTACGGTAAAAACATAAAACTTTGTATGACTGACACAGACTCACTATTCTACAACGTATACACCCCCGACGTCTACGCAGATATAAAAAACGAACTTCACCTTTTCGATACGTCTGACTATCCACCTAGCCACCCATGTTATAGTAATTTAAATAAAAAAGCGTTAGGAAAATTCAAAGACGAACTAAATTCAAAACCTGCTAAAGAAATAATTGGCTTGAGAGCGAAATGCTACTCTGTTTTAAATTATGATCTGGAGGAAAAGAAGGTAGCCAAAGGCGTCCCCCGAGTCGCAATAAAAAAACAATTAAAACATGAAATGTACAAAGATTGTCTTTTAAATCATTCGTTAAAAACTACATCCGCTATAAACATCCGTAGTGAAAAACATAAAATTTACACACAAAATATTTCAAAATTATCACTTTCCCCTTTTGACGATAAAAGATACATCTTGAATAATGGAATTGATACACTAGCATACGGACACCATTTAATTAGTAAAAAACGAACTTTAGAACACGATCATGATTTCATTAATAAAAAACTAAAACTCACCCATAACTCAAACATAAACTTTGAAACAGAAAAACAATAATCTATACACTTCAAACATAAAAATTAATAAAAGAACAACTAAAATTGCATACTGTCAGAACGTCTTTCCAGAACCGTTAACCTCTGACTGACCACCACTCCCTACCCCACCACATCCATCCTTATCGCACTAATGACGTCGATCCCACTACATCGGAACTTTGTTAAACCTTTCTAAAATATTTACCACAGTATCATATTGAAAATGTAATATTGGACAGTTTCTTTGTATATATGAAGATTTGTACATAACTTATCCGTTTGGTTAGATTTTACTTTGTAAATAACCAGGTCCTTTAGCAGTTTCAATGTACATGCAAAGTCTACGAGTAATACTTTGAGCAGTACCACACTGTTACAGGTTACTAACATGTCCGTAGAAACCCAATTTACGACATTTGATGGGCTCAACACGACCGTAGTGCAATGTAAAAACCTCGTACTGGACGAACCTTCTTCTTAATTACGGTAACTCCTACGCCAGGTAAGTAATGTTAAGTTAGTTTTAAGTAAACTCTTTTACCGTCAACCTTTAAAAAACAATCTGTAAAATAAATTCTGTTATAATATGGACACTTTTGTGAGTTTACATAACTACAATTTATTAACGGATATCTCCAGCTCTATGTGAATTTCTATAGAATACCGTACCATCAAGGTGAGGGCGGCCCAAATTCAATAAAAAAGCCCGACTGTTCTCTAAGGCAGCCGTAAAACGCATAAGACCTGAGGCAGTCCTGCAGCTTGGGGCTGGGCTAATCCCCGTAAGACCTTGAGTCGCAGTCCGGGCCCTTGTAAGGTACGTGTATGATTGAATGTTACACTCTATGCCTGGACAGTATCCGTAGGTCCTGTGTGTGAGGGAGAGTAACCTACAAAAAAAGAAAAAAAACACAAAAACCTACTGTAAAAAAACAGAATTAAAAAAAAAAAATTAAAAAATAAAAACCCCTTTGTAAGTCTGTACGTCACATTGAAAGGCTTCTCTAAGTAAAGTGATGTCTTTACTTACAGAGGGACCCAAAAAATACAAAAATAAATAAAAAAAAATTATAAAAAAACAATAACTAAATAATACTGGGAGGTAGCATTTTGTTGGTTGGCTACCACCGTAATGAGCGAGGTTGGGGCTCATTACACTAAAATACCCGTGGGGGATACCAGTCCTCTATCGGGCGCGTCCCATGGGAATTGGGCAATGCCCTTCAGTTTTGCCTTCAGCTTACTTCAGGGTAGTGAGGAATTAAATACTCACCGTGAAAAAAAACTGGTTAAATCAGTTTTTCTAAACATTAAAAAACCTTTAAAATTATCTAATAGACTCTTTATAAACTTAGTTTGTGCTAAAAACAACACACAAAAGACCAAACACAAACTCTACATATAAGACTCTTGGTTGACCACCCACCTACTCAACATACAACAACTCTGTTAGATCATCCACCTAACCATTACATAAAACCTTTGATAGACCACCAACACACATGAACAACCTACCTACCTACCTACATAACAGTAGAGGGTAAGTGGGAAGTTCAAGACGTCCCATGAAGAGTTTTCGTCCCATGAAGAGTCGGGGGTGGGGGAAGGTCACGTGACCTTAATCGATATTTTGATTGACTTTGATTTGATTTTGATTGACTTTGATTTGATTTTGATTGACTTTGATTTGATTTTGATTGACTTTGATTTGATTTTGATTGACTTTGATTCGATTTTGATTGATTTTGATTTGATTTTGATGGAGGCGGCCACATGACCGGATCCAAGATGGTGGTGGCCACGTGACCGGATCCAAGATGGTGGTTGGACACAGTGCTACCACCCTCCCAAATTTCCCTCAAATTCCCTCGTTATACTATATAAAATGTACTCTTAGCCAAAATGCACTCTATTTACAGTCTGGGTTGGGCTAACCCGGGTTAACACAACGTGGGTTATTAAAGCCCGGGTTAACCCACGTTGATTTAAATCCCCCAGAGGGTAGAAAAGTAAGGATTATTCGCCCATATATATTATCTACTAACAGGAAAACAGAAAAACAGGAAAACAGAAAAACATGAAAACAGAAAAACATGAAAACAGAAAAACAGAAAAACAGAAAAACAGAAAAACAGAAAAACAGAAAAACAGAAAAACAGAAAAACAGAAAAACAGAAAAACAGAAAAACAGAAAAACAGAAAAACAGAAAAACAGAAAAACAGAAAAACAGAAAAACAGAAAAACAGAAAAACAGAAAAACAGGAAAACAGGAAAACAGGAAAACAGGAAAACAGGAAAACAGGAAAACAGGAAAACAGAAAAACAGAAAAACAGGAAAACAGAAAAACAGAAAATTAGGAAAACAGGAAAACAGGAAAACAGAAGAACGTAAAAACATAAAAACATAAAAACAAAAAAATAACCAGAGGAGATTCCGTAACAAGATGGATGGGCGAATAATCCTTACTTTTCTGCCCTCTGGGGGCTTTAAATCAACGTGGGTTAACCCGGGCTTTATTAACCCACGTTGTGTTAACCCGGCTTAGCCCAACCCAGACTGTAAATAGAGTGCATTTTGGCTAAGAGTACATTTTATATAGTATAACGAGGGAATTTGAGGGAAATTTGGCGGGAAATTTAGGAGGGTGGTAGCACTGTGTCCAACCACCATCTTGGATCCGGTCACGTGGCCGCCACCATCTTGGATCCGGTCATGTGGCCGCCTCCATCAAAATCAAATCAAAGTCAATCAAAATCGAATCAAAGTCAATCAAAATATCGATTAAGGTCACGTGACCTTCCCCCACCCCCGACTCTTCATGGGACGAAAACTCTTCATGGGACGTCTTGAACTTCCCACTTACCCTCTACTGTTATGTAGGTAGGTAGGTAGGTTGTTCATGTGTGTTGGTGGTCTATCAAAGGTTTTATGTAATGGTTAGGTGGATGATCTAACAGAGTTGTTGTATGTTGAGTAGGTGGGTGGTCAACCAAGAGTCTTATATGTAGAGTTTGTGTTTGGTCTTTTGTGTGTTGTTTTTAGCACAAACTAAGTTTATAAAGAGTCTATTAGATAATTTTGAAGGTTTTTTAATGTTTAGAAAAACTGATTTAACCAGTTTTTTTTCACGGTGAGTATTTAATTCCTCACTACCCTGAAGTAAGCTGAAGGCAAAACTGAAGGGCATTGCCCAATTCCCATGGGACGCGCCCGATAGAGGACTGGTATCCCCCACGGGTATTTTAGTGTAATGAGCCCCAACCTCGCTCATTATGGTGGTAGCCAACCAACAAAATGCTACCTCCCAGTATTATTTAGTTATTGTTTTTTTATAATTTTTGTATTTTTTGGGTCCCTCTGTAAGTAAAGACATCACTTTACTTAGAGAAGCCTTTCAATGTGACGTACAGACTTACAAAGGGGTTTTTATTTTTTAATTTTTTTTTTTTAATTCTGTTTTTTTACAGTAGGTTTTTGTGTTTTTTTTCTTTTTTTGTAGGTTACTCTCCCTCACACACAGGACCTACGGATACTGTCCAGGCATAGAGTGTAACATTCAATCATACACGTACCTTACAAGGGCCCGGACTGCGACTCAAGGCTTACGGGGATTAGCCCAGCCCCAAGCTGCAGGACTGCCTCAGGTCTTATGCGTTTTACGGCTGCCTTAGAGAACAGTCGGGCTTTTTTATTGAATTTGGGCCGCCCTCACCTTGATGGTACGGTATTCTATAGAAATTCACATAGAGCTGGAGATATCCGTTAATAAATCGTAGTTATGTAAACTCACAAAAGTGTCCATATTATAACAGAATTTATTTTACAGATTGTTTTTTAAAGGTTGACGGTAAAAGAGTTTACTTAAAACTAACTTAACATTACTTACCTGGCGTAGGAGTTACCGTAATTAAGAAGAAGGTTCGTCCAGTACGAGGTTTTTTCATTGCACTACGGTCGTGTTGAGCCCATCAAATGTCGTAAATTGGGTTTCTACGGACATGTTAGTAACCTGTAACAGTGTGGTACTGCTCAAAGTATTACTCGTAGACTTTGCATGTACATTGAAACTGCTAAAGGACCTGGTTATTTACAAAGTAAAATCTAACCAAACGGATAAGTTATGTACAAATCTTCATATATACAAAGAAACTGTCCAATATTACATTTTCAATATGATACTGTGGTAAATATTTTAGAAAGGTTTAACAAAGTTCCGATGTAGTGGGATCGACGTCATTAGTGCGATAAGGATGGATGTGGTGGGGTAGGGAGTGGTGGTCAGTCAGAGGTTAACGGTTCTGGAAAGACGTTCTGACAGTATGCAATTTTAGTTGTTCTTTTATTAATTTTTATGTTTGAAGTGTATAGATTATTGTTTTTCTGTTTCAAAGTTTATGTTTGAGTTATGGGTGAGTTTTAGTTTTTTATTTATGAAATCATGATCGTGTTCTAAAGTTCGTTTTTTACTAATTAAATGGTGTCCGTATGCTAGTGTATCAATTCCATTATTCAAGATGTATCTTTTATCGTCAAAAGGGGAAAGTGATAATTTTGAAATATTTTGTGTGTAAATGTTATGTTTTTCACTACGGATGTTTATAGCGGATGTAGTTTTTAACGAATGATTTAAAAGACAATCTTTGTACATTTCATGTTTTAATTGTTTTTTTATTGCGACTCGGGGGACGCCTTTGGCTACCTTCTTTTCCTCCAGATCATAATTTAAAACAGAGTAGCATTTCGCTCTCAAGCCAATTATTTCTTTAGCAGGTTTTGAATTTAGTTCGTCTTTGAATTTTCCTAACGCTTTTTTATTTAAATTACTATAACATGGGTGGCTAGGTGGATAGTCAGACGTATCGAAAAGGTGAAGTTCGTTTTTTATATCTGCGTAGACGTCGGGGGTGTATACGTTGTAGAATAGTGAGTCTGTGTCAGTCATACAAAGTTTTATGTTTTTCTCGTACTTTGCAATTGCCCAGTTGTAGTGAAAGTTGTACATTATTAATTTTGAAATTTCTAAGACTGAGAACCCGACATAAATGGGTCTGTTTAAAAAGATCGTTTGTTTTTTCAAAGCCAATCCCGCGATATCTTTATTGTATGAAAAAAATGTTTTGAGTCTGGGACTAGCTGTCCATTTGACCAATTGTTTTTCGTTATTTACTAGTTTAAAATCAATGCGTGACCTAACATTTTCCAATGATTTCCCGTACGTAGCGTTGTTCATTAATTTAAAAAAATCTTTTTCGAAATTATTTTTAGCTTCTTTTCTTTTTTCAGTATTGAACTTGATAAATGGGGCTAGCCAGGCAGACTGTTTAAAACTAAGAACTCTGTGGATTTTAGTCAGTACAAGTCCCAGTTGTAAGTATAGTTTTAGAGTCCTGTAGTGTACAACGTATTTTGTTTTGTCACATAGAGTAGTTAGTAGTTTTTCGGTCTTGGCGGGTTTATAGTTGAGTTCGTCAAGTAGGTCCTTACAGTATGGGGAAAGCATATCGTCTGTCACTACTTTTCGTTCGGGGGCCAGTGGAAAGTCAGAATGTAAGTCGTGTAAATGGTCTGGGTAGTGTAAGTCAACTTCTAAAATGTAACCGATGTCAGAGTCGTCGGGTACTTTTGTAAAGTCAATTTCTTGTGGGTCGGTCCATTTAAAGTCAGACTCTGGGAGTCTATCAGACATACTGGTTCCGTACAAGTTGTTACAGTCTAGGTAAAGTAAGTAATTAGTCGGTTTTGTGTTGTCAAAGTTGGGTAAGTAAGGGTTGTTGGCCTGGGCGTACCGGTTGGGTATCATGGAGACACCGCCCCGGATCCCAGACTCAACGAAGAGGTGGTGGTCAATGTCTGTAAGTAGTTCGAGTTTTACGTCTGTCATTTTTAGCATGGAATTCCATGCCAGTCCGGGGGCAGAGTAGACGTTACACGGGTCAATACCGTAGTAAGTCATACTGGTCGTCCTAAAGTTTTCAAAGATGTCTGCAAGTAATAGTACGTCAGTCAATAAGTACAAGTCATGGTACTGTTTCAAGGTTGTCATACCAAAGGCGGTCCATACAGTTTGTGCGTGTATGTAGTCTTCATCGGTGATTGGTGTTTGTGTAAGGTCATTGTAGAACGCCTCCTTGGGAGGAAGTTCAGTATCGTTGAATTTAGATTCGTCTGTCATGTAAGAGTAGGGAAAGACACCTTTGCGTAGAAGTAGTTCAGTATTGGTCATACACTGCCCTAAAATTTGGAATTTTGATGCCCCGTCAGAAACTAAGTTGGACACGAGTGTGTCCAAAGAGGCGTTAAGGAATTGGAGTGAGTCCAAAAATCGTAAAGATTCAAGGGTGACTGAAATGTACCGTTCGCTAGTATTAGCGATACATGACAGTTTTTCTTTTTTGAATTTACCTAACCCTTGGATCAAGTGGTGGCAGTCATAACCTCTGAGGTTATGGAAAAAGACTGGGATATGATCGGGAACTTTATAATTTAGATTGCAAGAATTGTGGGCGGGTCCCAAGAACTCGCCCGTTAAGTGGTTATGGTTGGCCACTTTGTCACCATCTAAAGATTTTTTACAAAGGTGGCAGGTGGTAGTATTTTTGAAAACAATTTTGTCTTGTGGAGACATATTAATCGGAATGTTCTTTTTAATAATGGGTAAGAGTTCCTCAGACTCCTCAATCAAAGACTTTAGAAAAGTATCAACAACATCGGGGCCACTATAGACTTTAGGTTGTTTTATTGGTTTGCCATTACTGTCAATGATTACATAACAAAAGCCAGAGGGGACGTGATGGGCAGTGTTTGTAGTATGTGAAGTAGTAGGGTCATTCAGTGCTGTGTCGATTGGAACAACGAAGGACTCGAAGTCACAGTAAATGGTGAAGGGGACTTTATGAGTAAGTGTATAGTTTGTAAAGGACATGTATTTTTCCTCATCAGTCGGTAGTCTAGTTTTTTGTGCTCCGTGAGGTGAACACAAAGGTAAGTGGTTAGTAAGTAAGTCTTTAGTCCAAAATCTGTGTAGGCAGTAGTCACAGTAGAACATAGCTGAACGATGTTTAGTTAAGTGGGATAAAAGTCGGGACAAGTTAGTGATCAAGCAGTAGTGAGTGGTCGTGTCGGTGGTCAGAAGTAACAAGTTAACGTGATGAACTCTATATTTTTCTTTTGTTATTCTTAGGGGATAAATTTCGTCTTTTTCGAATCCAAATACATTTACAGATAAAGCGGGGTTCAATTTTTCAAATTTATCTAAATCGGTAATTTTGACAGGATAGCTAATCCCAGACATGTTTATATTTTGTTCCAAGGATTTATAATAACTTACTCGTCTATTTCGGTCAGGGAACAATTGGGCAAGTACAGAGTACAGGAAACATTAATTGTCGTCATTTTTAACATTTACAATTCCCTTAGTAGGGTGAGAAATTTTTTTTGGGGTGGGTATGAAAGAAGAGGTGTAAAAGGGTTGAAATTTAACAATAAACAAATCGAGTCGTAAAACATTTTCTATTACCCACCCACTACCTTGACTTACCCACTGTAACTTCAGAGTACTGTACATCTAGAGAATCGGAAGGTAATAAAGGACGAGTTTTGCCGTGAAAGAATGGAGTAGTTGAGATTTCTTCGTTGTTAACAATTTTGGAAAATTTAATTTGGACCGCAATGTACCATTTAACTCCCCCGAGCCTGTTTAGGTGGTTATTTATTTCGGACATAATTTTATTTTTATGTACGGTCAGAACGGTAAGGAGGTCAGTTCCTGTGGTGTCGAACCGACGGGAAATGGTCACAATATTGCGGTTTATGGCGTAGGATTCCATCTTTGATAATATTGAAACAAAATTAAATGATATTAATAGTAATTCAAATCGAATTAAAAGCTCAAAAGCAAGGGTATTCAAACTTTAGTCAATCAAACGTAAGGACTAATTATACTGTATACGGGACTTACTCTTGGTATATCACTTTCGAAATACCGTACAGAGAACGGTGTCCAAAATATAATAAAGAGTTAAAGTATTACTGATATCGAGTGGGAGCAAAGTGAAGGTACGTCTGATCGGCGCGAGCGTAAGAGCAGAAGTGAGAAAGATTTATTGTGTTGGTCGGTTAAATAGGGGTGGTAGCCAATCGGGACGTAGCGATTGGATAGCGATTGGTATATCACTTTCGAAATACCGTACAGAAAACGGTGTCCAAAATATAATAAAGAGTTAAAGTATTACTGATATCGAGTGGGAGCAAAGTGAAGGTACGTCTGATCGGCGCGAGCGCAAGAGCAGAAGTGAGAAAGATTATGTGTGAGGGAGGCAACCAATCAGAGCGTAGCAATTGGGTGCGCGCAAGACCAGTAGCCGACAGGTGAAGAGCGTACGAAGGTAGCCGACAGTCGCCGGAAACCCCCGAAGGTATTCTTCGAAACAATCAATAACGCTTGGATCCGGCAGGTGGCTTCCCCACTCTCCGAAACAATCAATAACGCTTGGATCCGGCAGGTGGCCGCCTGCCGTCTTGGGTCCGGCAGGTGGCCGCCACCATCAATATCAATCAATAACGTTTGGATCTGGCTGGTGGCCACCACCATCAAAATCAATCAATAACGTTTGGATCCGGCAGGTGGCCGCTCTCGACCAATCAGAACTCGGAGTGGTCACGTGACCCGAAGGTACCCGGACGTAGTCGTCATGGATCCGAAAGCCGAAGATAGCCGAAGATACCTGAAAATAGCAAAGTGAGTCTAAAACCCCCAGTTTTTATCTACTTGCCACTATTCTCCCATGCACTATTGTACTTCAATGTAAGTATCATCAAGTCCACCATTAATCCACCGTTTACTATTGTACTTCAATGTATCATCCAGTCCACCATTAATCCACCGTTTACTATTTTACTTCAGTGTAAGTATCATCCATTCCACCATTAATCCACCGTTTACTATTGTACTTCAATGTAAGTATCATCCAGTCCACCATCAATCCACCGTTTACTTTCGTACTTCAATGTAAGTATCATCCAGTCCACCATTAATCCACCGTTTACTATTTTACTTTAATGTAAGTATCATCCAGTCCACCATTAATCCACCGTTTACTATTGCACTTCAATGTAAATATCATCCAGTCCACCCTTAATCCACCGTTTACTATTGTACTTCAATGTAAGTATCATCCAGTCCACCATCAATCCACCGTTTACTTTCGTACTTCAATGTAAGTATCATCCAGTCCACCAATAATCCACCGTTTACTAATTTACTTTAATGTAAGTATCATCCAGTCCACCATAGTAGACAAAAGGGGAGAGAGCGAGATCCAGGTCTCTGTAGTATCACGGAAAATGAAGGCGCTACCTTTTAATTAATTAATATTACCAACCCACCGTGGGAAAATTCCCTCCCTAAATTTCCCTCAAATTCCTAAATTTCCCTCCAAATTCCCACATCATACTATATAAAATGAAATTTTTTCAAGATGGCGGCATTTCCCTTGTTATACTATATAAAATACACTCCTAATCTTTTCCCCGTTATACTATATAAAATGTAAAAAGATGGCGACCTTTTATATATGTACTATAATAAATGCACTTTTAAACTTCGATTATTACCGTCGGCTACCTTCGTACGCATCAGCTGCTGGTCCAGCGCGCATGCGCGTTGTTACTCTACTCATATAAACACTATAACAAATGCAATATTTCGTATATGCACTATAACAAATGTCGATTTTACTCTGTGCAAATGCGCACCTGGTGGCAAAGCTTAGCAATACTAAACGCATCCATTCAGAAACATGGCGCCTTCGGAAGGGAAGTCCCTGCTGGTAATTCCCCTTCCCAAATTTCCCTCAAATTCCCTCGTTATACTATATAAAATACACTCCTAACCTTTCCCATGTTATACTATATAAAATGCACTTTTCCCCAAGATGGCAGCCTTTCCCATTTTATACTATATAAAATGCTTTCGGGTACTTCCGGCGACTGTCGGCTACCTTCGTACGCTCTTAGCCTACGATATACGCGTCGGCTGCTGGTCTGGCGCGCATGTGCGAGGACTT
>JAQJVL010005198.1:0-22802 GCA_035578905.1 Stictocephala bisonia | reverse complement strand
TATTAAAATTAATAAGTATCATCCAGTCCACCATTAATCCACTGTTTACTATTGCACTTCAATGTAAGTATTATCCAGTCCACCATTAATCCACCGTTTACTATTGTACTTAAATGTAAGTATCATCCAGTCCACCATTAATCCACCGTTTACTATTGCACTTCAATGTAAGTATCATCCAGTCCACCATTAATCCACCGTTAACTATTGTACTTCAATGTAAGGATCAACCAGTCCACCATTAATCAACCGTTTACTATTGCACTTAATTGTAAGGATCATTTAGTCCACCATTAATTCATTGTTTACTATTGCACTTCAATGTAAGTATCATCCAGTGTGCCACTATTCTCCCGTGTACTATTGTACTTCAATGTAAGTATCATTCAGTCTGCCACTATTCTCCCCTGCACTATTGTACTTCAATGTAAGTATTATCCAGTCCACCATTAATCCACCGTTTACTATTGCACTTCAATGTAAGTATTATCCAGTCCACCATTAATCCAAACTTTCTCATCTTGGTTTCTCGTCTGACAGTATTTCCTGGTTTGAATCCTATGTGACTGGCAGGCGTCAGCGTGTACATGTGAATAACGAATACTCTAATTGGGGAAGTGTAACCAAAGGTGTCCCTCAGGGCTCTGTACTTGGACCTCTACTGTTTACTTTGTACATCAATGACTTGTCCAACAGTATTTCTCACTGTAAATATCACCTTTATGCTGACGATTTACAAATATACTCTCACGTTGATGTATCAGACTTAAATGAAGGGGTTAATAGAATGAATTCTGACATTAAATCTATTGGTGACTGGGCGTTCAGGCACAGCTTAAGACTGAATAACAACAAGACTCAACCTATTATTATTGGACATAACAGACTGATGGCACAGATTGATCTTGATACAGTACCCCGTATCTCTATTGATAATAATTCACTTAACTACTGTGACAAAATTAAGAACTTGGGACTCCTTATGAATACTACACTTACATGGTCTGATCATGTATCTTTAACATGTAATAGGGTTTTTGCTGGTATTCACACTCTTAAGAGATATTATAACTGTTTACCTTTAGATGTTAAGATTATGCTAGTAAAAACTCTTGTATTTCCCCACTTTGACTACTGCGACATTGTCATCAATGACATGCCTACCCATCTTTCTGATAAACTTGAAAGAGCGCAGAACTACTGTCTACGTTATATTTTCAATCTTCGTCGAGATGAACATATCACTCCTTACTTCAGACGGCTAAATTTACTAAAGTTACTTGAGTACAGAAAGGTCAAAATTTTATCTTTACTGTACAATGTTCTTCAATCCAAAAATCCTTCTTATTTAGCTTCAAATTTTGTGTTTAACTTCAGCATAAGTAATCGGGACACGCGTCAGGGTTCTTCAATGTTAACTATTCCAGCTCATCGAACAGCACTTTACAATAGATCTTTTACTGTCACTGCCTGCAGACTGTGGAATAAACTTGATCCTTCAACTCGAAATATTGATAGTCGAGCTCGGTTTGTTGCGGCACTAAGGGAGTGGTTGTCGGCGGATTCTTGGGGGTTGTAGGCCTTGGCCGTGCTGTCGATGCTGGACTGAGTGTATGTGTGATGTATGTTTGTTGTGAACTTGGAATACTTTTTATTTATTATTATTTTATTCATTATATATGTTTTTTTTTTATTTATTATTTATTATTTATTTTTTATTTGTTTATTTATTTTTTATTTGTTTATTTATTTATTTTTTTTTTCATGTAAGTAATTAGTTTTGTTTTCTTCTTTGTTTTATGTTCTTTCATGCTTTATGCTTAATTTGTTTAGTTTTAATTATCTTGAAACTCTGATTTTTTAAAATTGTTGTTTAACTTATAAATAATGTGCTCAGCAGCAGTGAACACGTAAGAACTCTTTAGATATACTCATTTTAGTTAAGTATTAATTTTTCTTTATGAGGTTAAGTGTAAGAGAGGACCTAATGGTCCTAACTTTGCCTCAGAAAATAAAACGTTTTTCATTTCATTTCATTTCATTTCATTTCATTTCATTTCAATCCACCGTTTACTATTGTACTTAAATGTTAGTATCATCCAGTCTGCCACTATTCTCCCGTGTACTATTGTACTTCAATGTAAGTATCAACCAGTCTGCCACTATTCTCCCGTGTACTATTGTACTTCAATGTAAGTATTATCCAGTCCACCATTAATCCACCGTTTACTATTGCACTTCAATGTAAGTATTATCCAGTCCACACTTAATCCACCGTTTACTATTGTACTTCAATGGAAGTATCATCCTGTCCACCATTATTCCACCGTTTACGACCGTACTTCAATGTAAGTATCATCCTGTCTACCATTAATCCACCATTTACTATTGCACTTCAATGTAAGTATTATCCAGTCCACCATTAATCCACCGTTTATTAATGCACTTCGATGTAAGTATTATCCAGACCACCATTCATCCACCGTTTACTTTCGTACTTCAATGTAAGTATCATCCAGTCCACCATTAATCCACCGTTTACTATTTTACTTTAATGTAAGTATCATCCAGAGCACCATTAATCCACCGTTTACTTTTGCACTTCAATGTAAGTATTATCCAGTCCACCATTAATCCACCGTTTACTATTGTATTTAAATGTAAGTATAATCCAGTCCACTATTAATCTACTGTTTATTATTGCACTTCAATGTAAGTATTATCCAGTCCACCATTAATCCACCATTTACTATTGTACTTCAATGTAAGTATCATCCAGTCCACCATCAATCCACTGTTTACTTTCGTACTTCAATGTAAGTATCATCCAGTCCATCAATAATCAACCGTTTACTATTTTACTTTAATGTAAGTATCATCCAGTCCAACATTAATCCACCGTTTACTATTGCACTTAATTGTAAGTTTTATCTAGTCCACCATTAATCCACCGTTTACTATTGTACTTAAATGTAAGTATCATCCAGTCCACCATTAATCCACCGTTTACTATTGCACCTCAATAATAAGTATCATCCAGTCTGCCACTATTCTCCCGTGTACTATTGTACTTCAATGTAAGTATTATCAAGTCTGCCACTATTCTCCCGTGCACTATTGTACTTCAATGTAAGTATCATCCATTCCACCATTAATCCACCGTTCTCTTTTGTGCTTCAATGTAAGTATCATCCAGTC
Organism: Stictocephala bisonia; assembly: GCA_035578905.1. Lineage (NCBI taxonomy): Eukaryota > Metazoa > Arthropoda > Insecta > Hemiptera > Membracidae > Stictocephala > Stictocephala bisonia. The sequence continues at coordinate 19,604 of JAQJVL010005198.1, read as the reverse complement.
CACCATTAATTCACCGTTTACTATTGCAATTCAATGTGAGTATCATTTAGTCCACCAATAATCTACCGTTTAATATTGTACTTCAATGTAAGTATCAACCAGTCTGCCACTATTCTCCTGTGTACTATTGTATTTCAATGTAAGTATCATCCAGTCCACCAATAATCCACCGTTTACTATTTTACTTTAATGTAAGTATCATCCAGTCCAACATTAATTCACCGTTTACTATTGCACTTCAATGTAAGTATTATCCAGTCGACACTTATTCCACCGTTTACTATTGTACTTCAATGTAAGTATCATCCAGTCCACCAATAATCCACCGTTTACTATCGTACTTCAATGTAAGTATCATCCAGTCCACTATTAATCCACCGTTTACTATTTTACTTTAATGTAAGTATCATCCAGTTCACCATTAATCCACCGTTTACTATTGCACTTCAATGTAAGTATTATCCAGTCCACCATTAATCCACCGTTTACTATTGTACTTAAATATAAGTATCATCCAGTCTAATCCAACGTTTACTATTGCACTTCAATGTAAGTATCATCCAGTCTGCCACTATTCTCCCGTGTACTATTGTACTTCAATGTAAGTATCATCCAGTCTTCCACTATTCTCCCATGCACTATTGTACTTCAATGTAAGTATCATCAAGTCCACTATTAATCCACCGTTTACTATTGTAATTCAATGTATCATCCAGTCCACTATTAAGCCACCGTTTACTATTTTACTTCAATGTAAGTATCATCCATTCCACCATTAATCCGACGTTCTCTTTTGTACTTCAATGTAAGTATCATCCAGTCCACCATTAATTCACCGTTTACTATTGCAATTCAATGTAAGTATCATTTAGTCCACCAATAATACACCGTTTAATATTGTACTTCAATGTAAGTATCAACCAGTCTGCCACTATTCTCCCGTGTACTATTGTACTTCAATGTAAGTATTATCCAGTCCACCATTAATCCACCGTTTACTATATCACTTCAATGTAAGTATTATCCAGTCCACACTTAATCCACCGTTTACTATTGTACTTCAATGTAAGTATCATCCAGTCCACCATTAATCCACCGTTTACGATAGTACTTCAATGTAAGTATCATCCTGTCCACCATTAATCCACCGTTTACTATTGCACTTCAATGTAAGTACTATCCAGTCCACCATTTATCAGCTGTTTTTTATTGCACTTCGATGTAAGTATCATCCAGTCCACAATTAATCCACCGTTTACTATAGCACTTCAATGTAAATATCATCCAGTCCACCCTTAATCCACCGTTTACTATTGTACTTCAATGTAATTATCATCCAGTCCACCATCAATCCACTGTTTACTTTCGTACTTCAATGTGTGTATCATCCAGTCTACGATTAATCCACCTTTTACTATTTTACTTTAATCTAAGTATCATCCAGTCCACCATTAATCCACCGTTTACTATTGCACTTCCATGTAAGTATTATCCAGTCCACCATTAATCCACTGTTTACTATTGTACTTAAATGTAAGTATCATCTAGTCCACCATTAATCCACCGTGTACTATTGTACATCAATGTAAGTATCATCCAGTCTGCCACTATTCTCCCGTGCACTATTGTACTTCAATGTAAGTATCATCCAGTCTGCCACTATTCTCCCATGCACTATTGTACTTCAATGTAAGTATCATCAAGTTCACCATTAATCCACCGTTTACTATTGTACTTCAATGTATCATCCAATCCACCATTAATCCACCGTTTACTATTTTACTTCAATGTAAGTATCATCCATTCCACCATTAATCCACATTTCACTTTTGTACTTCAATGTAAGTATCATCCATTCCACCATTAATTCACCGTTTACTATTGCAATTCAATGTAAGTATCATCCAGTCCACCATTAATCCACCGTTTAATATTGTACTTCAATGTAAGTATCATCCAGTCCACCATCAATCCACCGTTTACTTTCGTACTTCAATATAAGTATTATCCAGTCCACCATTAATCCACCGTTTACTATTGCACCTCAATGTAAGTATCATCCAGTCTGTTACTATTCTCCCGTGTACTACTGTACTTCAATGTAAGTATTATCCAGTCTGCCACTATACTTCCGTGCACTATTGTACTTCAATTTAAGTATCATCCAGTCTGCCACTATTCTCCCATGCACTATTGTACTTCAATGTAAGTATCATCAAGTCCACCATTAATCCACCGTTTACTATTGTACTTCAACGTATCATCCAGTATTAATCCACCGTTTACTATTGTACTTCAATGTAAGTATCATCCAGTCCACCAATAATTCACCATTTACTATTGCAATTCAATGTAAGTATCATCCATTCCACCATTAATCCACCGTTTACTATTGTACTTCAATGTAAGTTTCATTCAGTCCACCATTAATCCACCGTTTACTATTGCACTTCAATGTAAGTATTATCCAGTCCACACTTAATCCACCGTTTACTATTGTACTTCAATGTAAGTATCATCCAGTCCACCATTAATCCACTGTTTACTATCGTACTTCAATGTAATTATCATCCAGTCCACTATTAATCCACCGTTTACTATTGAACTTCAATGTAAGTATCATCCAGTCCACCATTAATCCACTGTTTACTATTGCACTTCAATGTAAGTATTATCCAGTCCACCATTAATCCACCGCTTACTATTGTACTTAAATGTAAGTATCATCCAGTCGACCATTAATCCACCGTTAACTATTGTACTTCAATGTAAGGATCAACCAGTCCACCATTAATCCACCGTTTACTATTGCACTTCAATGTAAGTATCATCCAGTCTGCCACTATTCTCCCGTGTACTATTGTACTTCAATGTAAGTATCATTCAGTCTGCCACTATTCTCCCGTGCACTATTGTACTTCAATGTAAGTATCATCCAGTCCACCATTAATCCACCGTTTACTATTGCACTTCAATGTAAGTATTATCCAGTCCACCATTAATCCAAACTTTCTCATCTTGGTTTCTCGTCTGACAGTATTTCCTGGTTTGAGTCCTATCTGACTGGCAGGCGTCAGCGTGTACATGTGAATAACGAATACTCTAATTGGGGAAGTGTAACCAAAGGTGTCCCTCAGGGCTCTGTACTTGGACCTCTACTGTTTACTTTGTACATCAATGACTTGTCCAACAGTATTTCTCACTGTAAATATCACCTTTATGCTGACGATTTACAAATATACTCTCACGTTGATGTATCAGACTTAAATGAAGGGGTTAATAGAATGAATTCTGACATTAAATCTATTGGTGACTGGGCGTTCAGGCACAGCTTAAGACTGAATAACAACAAGACTCAACCTATTATTATTGGACATAACAGACTGATGGCACAGATTGATCTTGATACAGTACCCCGTATCTCTATTGATAATAATTCACTTAACTACTGTGACAAAATTAAGAACTTGGGACTCCTTATGAATACTACACTTACATGGTCTGATCATGTATCTTTAACATGTAATAGGGTTTTTGCTGGTATTCACACTCTTAAGAGATATTATAACTGTTTACCTTTAGATGTTAAGATTATGCTAGTAAAAACTCTTGTATTTCCCCACTTTGACTACTGCGACATTGTCATCAATGACATGCCTACCCATCTTTCTGATAAACTTCAAAGAGCGCAGAACTACTGTCTACGTTATATTTTCAATCTTCGTCGAGATGAACATATCACTCCTTACTTCAGACGGCTAAATTTACTAAAGTTACTTGAGTACAGAAAGGTCAAAATTTTATCTTTACTGTACAATGTTCTTCAATCCAAAAATCCTTCTTATTTAGCTTCAAATTTTGTGTTTAACTTCAGCATAAGTAATCGGGACACGCGTCAGGGTTCTTCAATGTTAACTATTCCAGCTCATCGAACAGCACTTTACAATAGATCTTTTACTGTCACTGCCTGCAGACTGTGGAATAAACTTGATCCTTTAACTCGAAATATTGATAGTCGAGCTCGGTTTGTTGCGGCACTAAGGGAGTGGTTGTCGGCGGATTCTTGGGGGTTGTAGGCCTTGGCCGTGCTGTCGATGCTGGACTGAGTGTATGTGTGATGTATGTTTGTTGTGAACTTGGAATACTTTTTATTTATTATTATTTTATTCATTATATATGTTTTTTTTTATTTATTATTTATTATTTATTTTTTATTTGTTTGTTTATTTTTTATTTGTTTATTTATTTATTTTTTTTTTCATGTAAGTAATTAGTTTTGTTTTCTTCTTTGTTTTATGTTCTTTCATGCTTTATGCTTAATTTGTTTAGTTTTAATTATCTTGAAACTCTGATTTTTTAAAATTGTTGTTTAACTTATAAATAATGTGCTCAGCAGCAGTGAACACGTAAGAACTCTTTACATATACTCATTTTAGTTAAGTATTAATTTTTCTTTATGAGGTTATGTGAGAGAGAGGACCTAATGGTCCTAACTTTGTCTCAGAAAATAAAACGTTTTTCATTTCATTTCATTTAATTTCAATCCACCGTTACTATTGTACTTAAATGTTAGTATCATCCAGTCTGCGCATTCTAGTTCCCGTGTAATATTGTACTTCAATGTAAGTATCAACTCAGTCTGCCACTATCTCTCCGTGTACTATTGTACATCAATGTAAGTATTTATCCAGTCCACCATATTCCACCGTTTACTATGACTTAATGTAATTTTACCCACCACATTTAACCCCCGTTTACTATTTACTTAAGTAAGTATCACCCCATCCACTTTAATCCACGTTTCCCGGGTATTCAATTAAGTATATCCTCACCTTTAAATCCACCTTACTTTTGACTTAAAGTAATTTTATCCAGTCCACCATTAATCCCCCGTTTATTTGCACTTCAAGAAGTTTTACCCGTCCCCCATTAACCCAACTTTTATATTGACTTAAAGAAATATACCATCCCCCATAACCCACCGTTTACTTTTACTTAATTTAAGTAAATCCTCCCAATTTAATCCCTTTTTACTTTTTTTATTTTAAATGAAAGTATCATCCACCCACCATTAACCCACCGTTTATTTTGCACTAATGAAGTATTATCCACCACCAAAAATCCACCTTACTTTTGATTAATGTAATATATCCAGTCCCCCATAACCCACTTTTTTTGACTTTAAGTAAGTATACCTCCCCATAATCCCTTACTATTTACTTAATGTAAGTACCCCATCCGTCCCCCATTAATCCACCGTTTCCCCTTTTACTTAATGAAGATACCCTCCAAAATATTCCCCCGGGTTACTATTTACTTAATTGATCATCCAGTCCCCATTAATCCACCGTTTACTTTTTACTTAATGAAGTTTTAACAAAAAATCCCCACCCAAATTAATCCCCCCCTTTACTGTTTACTTAAAAAAAGTATCATCCTTCCACCATTAATCCCCCGTTTATATTGCTAAAAATAAGTACACCAGGCCCTTTTTCCCCGTTATATTGTATTCAATGAATTTTTTTTCCCGCTCCTTTTTTTTCCCCCTTTCACTATTGTACTCAAGAAAGTTTTCCCTTCCACCATTAATCCACCTTTTACTTTGCCCTTCAATTAAGTTTTAATCCAGCCACCATTAATCCACCTTTTACTAAAAATTTAAAAAAATATTTTGCCCCCTTTTAATCCCCCGTTTATATTTCTTCAATGTAAGTATACCGTCCCATAATCCGTTATTTTGATTCAATGTAAGTATCACCCAGTCCATTTTTTTCCCCGTTCTTTTTAAACTTTAAGAATATCACCCGCCCACATTAATCCACCTTTTTACTTTACTTAATTTTAAATACCCACCCACATTAAACCCCGTTTATTATTTACTTCATTGTTTTTTTACCCCCCCAAAATCCACCGTTTACTTTTGCTTAATGTAAGAATCTCCAGTCCCCCATTAATCCACCGTTTACATTTACTTAATTAGTATCATCCTTTCACCATTAAATCCACCTTTTACTATGCATTTAATTAAAATTTATCCACCCCCCCTTAAATCCACCTTTTACTATTGTCCCTTAAAATAAAATATCTCCACCCAAAACCCAAACCCGTTTACTTTGCCTTCAATGTAATATCCCAATCCACCAAAAATCCACCTTTCTATTTTTTTTAATGTAAGTATATCCATTTCCCCCCATTTCCCCGACTTTTTTTAAGAAAGTTCACAGTCCACTTTACCACCGTTTACTATTGTTTAATGAAATATTCCAGTCCACTTTAACCACCGTTATATTTTATTTTCAATTAAGTAAAACCATTCCCACTTTTTCCGGGGTCCCTTTTGTACTTTAATGTAAGTATTTTCCACCCACCAAAACCCACCTTTTATTTTGTTTTAATGTAAGTTTTAAAGCCACAATTTCCCCGTTTATTTGTACTTCAATTAATATCACCAGTCCCCCTTTTAACCCCAATTTTACTTTAAAGTAAGTATATCCAGTCCACCTTTAAACCCAGTTTACATTACTTCAATTAAGTAACCCAGTCCACCTTAATCCACCGTTTACTATTGACTTCAATGAAGTATATCAGTCCACCATTAATCCCTTTTTTATTATTTCAATGTAAAATCCGCCCACCATTACCCAACCTTTAATTGATTAAAATTAAGATACCATCCACCCTTTAAATCCCCTTTTTAAATTGCCCCAAATGTAAGTATCATCCAACCCCCACAATTAATCCACCTTTATTTTGGACTTAAATGTAATATACCCAGTCCACCCTTAATCCACCTTTCTATTGTATTTAATGAAAGTCACCAGCCCCATAATCCCCCTTTTACTTTTACTTAATGTAAGTATCATCCATACCATTAATCCCCCGTTTACTATTTTACTTAATGTAAGTACACCCTCCACATTAACCACTTTACTTTGCACTTAATGTAAGTATTATCCATTCCACCATTAACCACGTTATATTGAAAATGTAAGTATCATGTCCACCATTAATCCACCGTTTATATTGACTTAAATGAAGTAATCCAGCCCCAATTAACCCAAACCTTTACTTTTTTGACTTCAATGTAAATACCCGGGCCCATAACCCCTTTTACTTTTCCAAATTAAGTACATCCACCCCAAAAAATTTATCCCCGTTAACTTTTATTTTAATGTAAGATAAAACCGCCCACCTTTTAATAACCGTTACTATTGCATTTGTAATATATACCACCATTAATCCCCGGTTTATATTGACTTAATGTAATTTCCCCCCCAAAGTCCCCATTATTCCCCGGGTTACTATTGTACTTAATGTAAGTTTTTCCCATCCCCCAATCCCCCGTTACATTGACTTAATGTAATATAACCGGGGCCCACTTTTCCCCCTTTACTATTGATAAATTTAAGATACCCCGTCCCCCATTATCCACCGTTTACTAGAATTTCAAGAAAATATCCACCCACCTTAACCAAACCTTTACATTTTACTTAAATGTAAGTATCACCTTCCCCCAAAAAAATCCACCGTTTACAGACTTCAATGTAAGTATCACCCTTCCCATTCCCCCACGTTTAATTGCACTTTAATGTACGTATTATAACATCCCCATTAACCACCGTTTATTTTTTACTTATGTAAGATATCCAGTCCACCATTAATCCACCTTTAATTGACTTAAATGAAGTATTCCATCCCCATTAACCCCGGACCTTTATAGCCCTTAAATTAATATCATCCAGTCCCCCCTTAATCCCCCGTTTTACTTGTACTTCAATGTAAGTATCACCAGTCCCTTTAATCCCCCGTTTCTTTTTACTTAATGTAATATCTCCGGGCCCCCAAAAATCCCCGTTTACTTTTTTATTTTAATGTAATAATCCACCCAAAACCATAACCAAAACCCGTTTTATAGTTTAAATGAATTAACCAGCCCCCATTAATCCACCGTTTATTCCCAATTTTAAGTACTTTTCCAGTCCAATTTAAAAACCCAAAATTTTACTTTGATTTTTAAGTAGTATCACCCAGCCCCCATTAAATTCAACGTTTTCTTTTTTCTTTAATGAAGTAATTCCACAACATTAATCCAAACGTTTACTTTTGCCAAGAAGTTTATTGGCCCCCATTTCCCGTTTACTATTTCTTAAGAAAGTTAAATCCAGCCACATTAATCCCCGTTTACATTGACTTTAATTTAGTTCACCGTCTCCACTTTCCCCGGACTTTGTCTTCAATGAAAGATCATCCACCCCATTTTTTCCCCACGCCTTGATTTCAATGAAAGGGTATCACCAGTCCACCATTAAACCCCCGTTTTTTATTAAAATGTAATTCATTATCCACCAAAACTTCCCCTTTAAAATTTTTTACTTCAATGAAAAAGTACCCACCCAACCCCCTCATTTTCTCTGTTTTTGTCCCCCTTTTTCCCCTTATTTCAAAAGTAAGTTACCCTTTCCCCCAATAATCCCCGTTTTAATTTTACTTAATGTAATATAAACCTTTTTTCCATATTCCCCCTTTTACTTTTTTATTTTAATGAAGTATTATCCAGCCACCAAAATCCACCGTTTACTATTCCCTTCAATGAAGTTTTACCAGTCCACATTAATCCACCGTTACTATTGTACTTCAATGAAGATCTCCGGGGGTTCCACCTTTAAACCCCTTTTTCATTTTTTTAATTAAGACTCTTTTCACCATTAATCCACCTTTACGCACTTCAATGAAATATTATCCACCCACCATTAACACCTTTTTACTTTTTTTTTGGTACTTAAAATATTTAAATTTCTTCAGTTCCCCCCATTAAACCCACCTTTACTTTTGTCTTCATGTAAGTATCATCCAGTCCCCCACTCCCCCGGTACTTTGTATTCAATGTAAGTATCACCAGTCCACAAAATCCCCTTTACTATTTATTTTAATGTAAGATCACCAGCCACTTTTAAATCCCCCGTTTACTTTGATTCAAGAATATTCCATCCCCTTAACCACCACCTTTATATTTTATTTAATGAAAGTATATCCATTTCCACCATTAATCCACCCGTTTTTTTTTGTCTTAAGAAAGTATATCCAGTACCATTAACCCCCTTTTACTATTGATTAAATGTAATTTATAGTCCACCATAATCCCCCTTTAATTTGTACTTAAATGTAAGTACAACCATCCACAAAATTTCCGGTTTTACTATTTACTTAATGTAAGATACCAGCCCCTTAATCCACCGTTACATTTCACTTAATTAAGTTTTCCAGTCCACATTAAAATCCCCGTTTACATTGACTTATGTAATTCACCAGCCACCATTAACCCCCTTTTTACATGACTCAATGTAAGTATCCCCCCGTCCCCCAAATCCCCGGACTATTGACTTCAATTTTAGTATTTTCCCAGCCACATTTTCCCTTTTATATGACTTCAGTAATATCATCCATCCCAAAATTTCCCTTTTACTGACTTCAATAAAAAATACATCAAGTCCCCCTTAAATCCCCCGTTTACTTTTGTACTTCAATGAAATTTAACCAGTCCCCCCATAACCACCGTTTACATTTTCCCAAAGAAGTACACCCACCCCCACCTTTAAACCCCACCGTTTACATTTACTTTAAGAAAGTATCATCCATCCACTATTTCCCTTTTTACTTTTGACTTCAAGGTAATTTTTTTTCCGTCCCTAATCCCCCCGTTTACTAACTTAATGAAATTCATCCATCCCCCAATTAAACCCCCGTTTATATTACTTAAATTGAAGTATTACCAGTCCACCATTTTTTCCACCATTTATATTGTACTTAATGTAAGATCACCCACCCACCATAATCACCTTTACTTTGCTTAAATGTAAGATACCATCCCCTTTTAATCCCGTTTACTATTTATTTTAAGTAATATCACCACCCCCACCATTAACCCACCGTTTAATTGCACTTAAATGTAATTTTATCCAGCCCACCATTATCCCCGGGGTTAATTGAAAAAATTATATTTAAGGATACCCATCCACCATTAATCACCGTTTTCTATGCTTTTCCCAATTAAGACACCAGTCCACATTTTTCCTGTACTTTGACTTCAATGAAGTACACCAGCCCATATTCCCTTTCCTATTGTCTTCAATGAAATACATCAAGCCCAACCTTATTCCACCGGTTATTTTGTACTTCAAGTATACCCAAATCCCTTAACCACCTTTTACTATTTAACTTAATTAAGTATCTCCATTCCCCCCTTTAAATCCCCTTTTCTTTTGTACTTAATGTAAGTATCACCAGTCCCCAATTTCCGTTTACTATTGAAATCTAAAGTACCCAGTCCACCATTATCCACCTTTTAAATGCTTAAATTTAAAGTAAAAACCTGCCCCACATTTCCCCTTTTACTATTGATTAATTTGTAAGTATACCAGTCCCCATTAATCCCCCTTACTATGTACTCAATGTAATATCTCCACCCACCATTAATTTCCACCGTTTAAATTGACTTAATTAAGTATTATCCAGCCCCACCATTAACCACCGTTTATATTGACCTCAATGTAAGTATATTCCCAAGTCCAACCCAAATTAATTCCTACCCGTGCCATTGTCTTCAAGTAATTATCAAGTCACAATTAACCCAAAACCTTTTTTCTTTTTTCCTTCTTGTATCTTTACCCCCTTTAATCCCCTTTACTTTTACTAAAGTATTTTCCACCCAAATCCACCTTTAATTCCCCGTTTACTTTGCCTTCATTAAGTATATCCCATCCAAATTAATCCACCGTTACTATTGAAATTAAAATTAAGATCATCCAGTTCCCCCACTACCCCCCGGGGTTTACAAATTGTTTTTTAAGTAATATTTTCCAGTCCCCCTTTAAATCACCGTTTACTATTCTTTAAGAATAAACCGGGCCCACTTTTCCCTTTTTTACTATTGATTTCAATGAAAGTACATCCGTCCCCCCATTTAACCCCCCGTTTCTTTGAATTAAATGTAATACATCCATCCACCATTATCACCGTTACATGTTTCAATTAATATCATCCAGTTCCACCTTTAATCACCGTTTACTTTGCACTTCCGAAAGGGGTATCATAAGGGTCCCCCAAATTAAACCAAACTTTTTAATTGACTTCAATGAAAGTATTCAGCTCCATTTGGGTTTCCACCTTAAATTTGACTTAATTTAAAGGGATATCCAGTCCACCATAATCCACCTTTTTACAAGGACTTAAGTAAGTACACCGCCACATTTCCCTTTTATTTTGACTTCAATGAAAATTATCACCCTATTTCCCATACTATTGTACTTCAATGAAGTTTTAATCAAGTCCCCTTTTAACCCACCTTTTCTTTGTACTTAATGTAATTCTCCACCCCCTTAAATCCCCCTTTTTACATTTTTTTTAATGAATATATCCATTCCCTTAATCCCGTTTACTTTTGTACTTAATGTAAGTATCATAGCCACCATTAACCCAAAATTTTAATTGCACTTCAATTAAGTTTTATCCATCCCCCCTTTAACCCAATTTACTTTTGAAAATGAGACACCATTTCCCCATTATCCCCCTTTATTTTGTATTTTAAGTAGTACCCACCAGTCCCCATTAATCCACGTTTATTTTTCCTTAAGTAATATACCCGCCCACAAAAACCACCGTTTCATTGACTTAATTAAGTATATCCAGTCCCATTTATCCCCGGACTATTGTATTTAAAGTAAGATCACCCGTCCCCTTTAACCACCGTTTACATTGAAATTCGGAAGTTTATCCAACCCCCTTACCCAAACTTTAATATTGTCTCAAGTAATAAAACCAGCTGCCACATTCCCCGGGGGACTATTGACTTAATGTGTATTTCCATCCCCTTTTAAATCCACCTTTTACTATTGTTTTAAAATGAAAGATACCATCCACCTTTTAAACCCACGTTACTATTTGACTTAAGAATATTTTTACCCAAATTTTTAATCCACCGTTTCTATGACTTCAAGTAAGTACATAGTCCCCCATTTCCCTTTACATGTATTTCAATGTAATACATCATCCACTTTTCCCCCTTTTATTGACTTCAATGTAAGTATACATCCACCATTAATCCACGTTTATTATTGCCCCAATGAAAATATTAACTTCCACCATTACCCCCCTTTTACTATTGTCTTAAATGTAGATCACCATCCCCCTTTACCCACCCCCTTTACAATTTATTTAAAGAAGTATCACCATTTTCCCCACAATTCCCCGTTTACTATAACCCCAATGAAAAATATACCAGTCCCCCAAAATCCACCAAACATTGACTTCAATGTAATATTATCCTAACTAACCCACCGTTTACTTTTGATTTCAAAAGTATCCCCTCCCCATAATCAACCGTTACATACTTAATGAAGTAATCCTTCCCCCTTTAATCCACCTTTACTATTGACTTAAATTTTTGAACCCAGCCCCACCATTAATCCCCGTTTTTTATTGCATTTCAAGAAAGTATTTCCATCCCCATTATCCACCTTTACTATTGTCTTAAATTAAGTATCATCCGTCCACCATAAAATCCCTTTACTTGTACTTAATGTAAATCACCTCCACCAAAACCCCCCGTTATTTTTTTTACAAATGTAAGACTTTGCCACATTAAATCCACCGTTTACTATTGCCTTCAATGAAGTATATCCAGCCCCCCAAAACCCACCGTTTACTATTTACTTAAGTAATAAAACCAGTCCACATTTCCCTTTTTAATTTTTCCTTCAATAAATAAAGTATAATCCAGGGTCTTTCACTTCTTAATCCCCCCCCTTTTCCCCTATTTTATTTTAATGAAGGGATCACCGTCCCCATTAAAAAAACCTTTACTATTGCAAAATGTAAAATTTAGCCACCTTTAACCACCGTTTTATATTTACTTAAATGAAGTATATCCAGCCCAATTCCCCTTTTACTATTTTATTTTAATGTAAGTATCACCTCCCATTTTTCCCCTTCCTATTGACTTAATGAAGTTTTACAGCCCCCCATTAATCCACCTTTTACAATTGACTTCATGAAAGTTTTTATCCAGCCACCATTAATCCACCGTTTACATTGCCTTAAATTTTTTAAATCCCGTCCACAAATCTCCCCGTTACATTACTTCAATGTAATATCCAGTCGGCCCCCATTTCCCTTTTATATTGTACTTCATGTGGGTAATCCATCCACCTTAAATCCACCGTTCTTTTTTCAATTAAGATACCCCCCAAACCTTAACCAAAACGTTTTACTTTTGGGACTTCAAGAAAGTATCATCCTCCCCAAACCCCTTGATTTCCAAAAACCTTTTTACACCGAAAACTTCAATGTAAGATCATCTTTACTTTTCCCCCGGGTTTACTTAAATTAAGTATCATCCATCCCCCTTTAACCACCTTTTATTTTACTTCAATGTAAGTATTCCAGTCCCCCTTAATCACGTTTTTTTTGACTTAAATTTAAAGTTTTTTCCCAGTCCACCAAAACCCCTTTCCAAAATTTTAATATTTGTCCCCCTTCCCTTTAATTTTTCTTCAAAAGTTAAACCCCCCAATTTTTCCCCTTTATTTGTACTTCCAAGTAAAAGTATTTACCCAGTCCACCTTTAACCCACCGTTTACTATTTTACTTAATTTTAAATATTACCCACCCCCTTTAACCCCACCTTTTACATTGACTTCAATTAATAAACCATCCACCTTTTTTAAAACACCGTTTACGATTAAATGAAAGTAAACCTCTACATTAACCCCCAAATTTTAATTGCACTTATGTGTTTTATCCAGTCCACCTTAAATCCACTTTTTATTGACCAATGTAAGTATCATCCTCCACTTTAACCACCTTTTACTTTTTACTAATGTAATACACCATCCCAAACCCCGTTTATATTACTTAATGTATTTTTCCCCCAGTCCACAATTAATCCACCGTTTTACTATGTCTTAATTAAGTATCTCCAGCCCAAATTAAATTCCCCCTTTTACTATTTTACTTTAAGAAGTACACCTCCACATTTTCCCCTGTTACTTTGGACTTCAATTTGTAATATTATCAAGTCCCCCCCCCCCCCCCCCCCCCCTTATTCCCCGTTACTTTTGACTTAATGAAGTTTTTCCGCCCCCTTTAAACCCACCTTTTAAAATTATCACTTAATGTAAGTATATCCATCCCATTAATCCATTTTACTATTGTACTTCAATGTAAGTATCACCAGCCACTTTAATCCACCTTTTCCCGGTACTTCAATGGAAGTACTCCTCCCCCAAATTAACCATCGTTTACTATTTCCCTTTTAATGTTAAGTTTTATCCTAGTCCACCTTTAAATTCCCAACCGTTTATATTGCACTTCAATGTAAGTATATCGTCCACAATTAACCACCGGTAACTAATGCACTAATGTAAGATCATCCAGTCCACCCTTAATCCACCGTTTACTATTGTACTTCAATGTAAGTATTATCCAGTCCACCATCAATCCACCGTTTACTATTGTACTTCAATGTAAGTATCATCTAGTCCACCATTAATCCACCGTTTACTATTTTACTTTAATGTAAGTATCATCCAGTCCACTATTAATCCACTGTTTACTTTTGCACTTCAATGTAAGTATTATCCAGTCCACCATTAATCCACCGTTTACTATTGTACTTCAATGTAAGTATCATCCAGTCCACCATTAATCCACCGTTTATTATTGCACTTCAATGTAAGTATTATCCAGTCCACCATTAATCCACCATTTACTATTGTACTTCAATGTAAGTATCATCCAGTCCACCATCAATCCACCGTTTACTTTCGTACTTCAATGTAAGTACTATCCAGTCCACAAATAATCCGTCGTTTACTATTTTACTTTAATGTAAGTATCATCCAGTCCACCATTAATCCACCGTTTACTATTGCACTTAAATGTAAGTATTATCCAGTCCACCATTAATCCACCGGTTACTATTGTACTTATATGTAAGTATCATCCAGTCCACCATTAATCCACCGTTTACTATTGCACCTCAATGTAAGTATCATCCAGTCTGCCACTATTCTCCGTGTACTATTGTACTTCAATGTAAGTATCATCCAGTCTGCCACTATTCTCCCATGCACTATTGTACTTCAATGAAAGTATCATCAAGTCAACCATTATTCCACCGTTTACTATTGTACTTCAATGTATCATCAAGTCAACCATTAATCCACCGTTTACTATTATACTTCAATGTAAGTATCATCCATTCCACCATTAATCCACCGTTTACTATTGTACTTCAATGTAAGTATCATCCAGTCCACCATTATTTCACCGTTTACTATTGCAAATCAATGAAAGTATCATCCAGTCCACCATTAATCCACCGTTTAATATTGTTCTTCAATATAAGTATCAACCAGTCTGCTACTATTCACCCGTGTACTATTGTATTTCAATGTAAGTATTATCCAGTCCACCATTAATCCACCAGTTACTATTGTACGTCAATGTAAGTATCTGCCAGTCCACCATTAATCAACCGTTTACTATTGCACTTAATATAAGTATCATCCAGTCCACCATTAATCCACCGTTTACTATTGTACCTCAATGTAAGTATTATCCAGTCCACCATTAATCCACCGTTTACTATTGCTCTTCAATGTAATTATCAACCAGTCCACCATTAATCCACCGTTTACTATTGCACTTCAATGTAAGTATCATCCAGTCCACCATTAATCCACCGTTTACTGTTGTACATCAATGTTAGTATCATCCAGTCCACCATTACTTCACCGTTTACTATTGCTCTTCAATGTAAGTACTATCCAGTCCAACATTAATCCACCGTTTACTATTGTACTTCAATGTAAGTATCATCTAGTCTGCTACTATTCTCCCGTTCACTATTGTACTTCAATGTAAGTATCATACAGTCCACCATTACTGCACCGTTTACTATTGTACTTCAATGTAAGTATCAACCAGTCTGCCACGATTCTCCTGTGTACTATTGTACTTCAATGTAAGTATCATCCAGTCCACCATTAATCCACCGTTTACTATTGTACTTCAATGTAAGTATCATCCAGTCCACCATTAATCTACCGTTTACTATTGTACTTCAATATAAGTATCATCCAGTCCACCATTAATCCACCGTTTACTATTGCACTTCAATGTAAGTATTATCCAGTCCACCATTAATCCACTGTTTACTATTGTACTTCAATGTAAGTATCATCCAGTCTACCATTAATCCACCGTTTAAAATTGAACTTCAATGTAAGTATCATCCAGTCCACCATTAATGCACCGTTTACTATTGTACTTCAATGTAAGTATCAACCAGTCTGCCACTATTCTCCCGTGCACTATTGTACTTCAATGTAAGTATCACTATTCTCCCATGCACTATTGTACTTCAATGTAAGTATAATCAAGTCCACCATTAATCCACCGTTTACTATTGTACTTCAATGTATCATTCAGTCCACCATTAATCCACCGTTTACTACTTTACTTCAATGTAAGTATCATCCATTCCACCATTAATCCACCGTTTACTATTGTACTTCAATGTAAGTATCATCCAGTCCACCATTAATCCACCATTTACTATTGCACTTCAATGTAAGTATTATCCAGTCCACCTTTAATCCAACGTTTACTATTGCAACAATGTAAGTATCATCCATTTCACCATTAATCCACCGTTTACTATTGTACTTCAATGTAAGTATCATCCAGTCCATCATTAATCCACCGTTTACTATTGCACTTCAATGTAAGTATTATCCAGTCCACAATTAATCCACCGTTTACTATTGTACTTCAATATAAGTATCATCCAGTCTGCCATTATTCTCCCGTGCACTATTGTACTTCAATGTAAGTATCATCCTGTCCACCATTAATCCACCGTTTACTATTGCAATTCGATGTAAGTATCATCCAGACCACCATTAATCCAACGTTTAATATTGTACTTCAATGTAAGTATCAACCAGTCTGCCACTATTCTCCCGGGTACTATTGTACTTTAATGTAAGTATTATCCAGTCCACCATTAATCCACCGTTTACTATTGCACTTTAATGTAAGTATTATCCAGTCCACCATTAATCCACTGTTTACTATTGTACTTCAATGTAAGTATCATCCAGTCCACATTTAATCCACCGTTTACTATCGTACTTCAATGTAAGTATCATGCAGTCCACCATTAATCCACCGTTTACGATCGTACTTCAATGTAAGTATCATCCAGTCCACCATTAATCCACCGTTTACTATTGCACTTCAATGTAAGTATCATCTAGTCCACCATTAATCCAACGTTTATTATTGCACTTCAATGTAAGTATTATACAGTCCACCATTGATCCACCGTTTACTATTGTACTTAAATGTAAGGATCATCCAGTCCACCATTAATCCACCGTTTACAATTGTACTTAAATGTAAGTATCATCCAGTCCACCATTAATCCACCGTTTACTATAGCACTTCAATGTAAATATCATCCAGTCCACCCTTAATCCACCGATTACTATTGTACTTCAATGTAAGTATCATCCAGTCAACCATCAATCCACCGTTTACTTTCGTACTTCAATGTAAGTATCTTCCAGTCCACCATTAATCAACCGTTTACTATTTTACTTTAATGTAAGTATAATCCAGTCCACCATTAATCCACCGTTTACTATTGTACTTAAATGTATGTATCATCCAGTCCACCATTAATCCACCGTTTATTATTGCACTTCAATGTAAGTATTATCCAGTCCACTATTAATCCACCATTTACTATTGTACTTCAATGTAAGTATCATCCAGTCCACCATCAATCCGACGTTTACTTTTGTACTTTAATGTAAGTATCATCCAGTCCACCAATAATCCACCGTTTACTATTTTACTTTAATGTAAGTATCATCCAATCCACTATTAATCCACCGTTTACTATTGCACTTAAATGTAAGTATTATCCAGTCCACTATTAATCCAACGGTTACTATTGTACTTAAATGTAAGTATCATTTAGTCCACCATTAATCCACCGTTTACTATTGCACTTCAATGCAAGTATTATCCAGTCCACAATTAATCCACCGTTTACTATTGTACTTCAATGTAAGTATCATCCAGTCTGCCACTATTCTCCCGTGCACTATTGTACTTCAATGTAAGTATCATCCAGTCGACCATTAATCCACCGTTAACTATTGTACTTCAATGTAAGGATCAACCAGTCCACCATTTATCAACCGTTTACTATTGCACTTAATTGTAAGTATCATTTAGTCCACCATTAATCCACCGTTTACTATTGCACTTCAATGTAAGTATCATCCAGTCTGCCACTATTCTCCCGTGTACTATTGTACTTTAATGTAAGTATCATTCAGTCTGCCACTATTCTCCCCTGCACTATTGTACTTCAATGTAAGTATTATTCAGTCCACCATTAATCCACCGTTTACTATTGCACTTCAATGTAAGTATTATCCAGTCCACCATTAATCCACTGTTTACTATTGTACTTAAATGTTAGTATCATCCAGTCTGCCACTAGTCTCCCGTGTACTGTTGTACTTCAATGTAAGTATCAACCAGTCTGCCACTATTCTCCCGTGTACTATTGTACTTCAATGTAAGTATTATCCAGTCCACCATTAATCCACCGTTTACTATTGCACTTCAATGTAAGTATTATCCAGTCCACACTTAATCCACCGTTTACTATTGTACTTCAATGTAAGTATCATCCTGTCCACCATTATTCCACCGTTTACGACCGTACTTCAATGTAAGTATCATCCTGTCTACCATTAATCCACCATTTACAATTGCACTTCAATGTAAGTACTATCCAGTCCACCATTAATCCACCGTTTATTAATGCACTTCGATGTAAGTATTATCCCGTCCACCATTCATCCACCGTTTATTATTGCACTTCAATGTAAGTATTATCACGTCCACCATTAATCTACCATTTACTATTGTACTTCACTGTAAGTATCATCCAGTCCACCATCAATCCACCGTTTACTTTCGTACTTCAATGTAAGTATCATCCAGTCCACCATTAATCCACCGTTTACTATTTTACTTTAATGTAAGTATCATCCAGAGCACCATTAATCCACCGTTTACTATTGCACTTCAATGTAAATATTATCCAGTCCACTATTAATCCACCGTTTACTATTGTACTTAAATGTAAGTATAATCCAGTCCACTATTAATCTACTGTTTATTATTGCACTTCAATGTAAGTATTATCCAGTCCACCATTAATCCACCATTTACTATTGTACTTCAATGTAAGTATCATCCAGTCCATCAATAATCAACCGTTTACTATTTTACTTTAATGTAAGTATCATCCAGTCCAACATTAATCCACCGTTTACTATTGCACTTAAATGTAAGTTTTATCTAGTCCACCATTAATCCACCGTTTACTATTGTACTTAAATGTAAGTATCATCCAGTCCACCATTAATCCACCGTTTACTATTGCACCTCAATGTAAGTATCATCCAGTCTGCCACTATTCTCCCGTGTACTATTGTACTTCAATGTAAGTATTATCC
>JAQJVL010005197.1:0-37470 GCA_035578905.1 Stictocephala bisonia | reverse complement strand
GTCAAAAAGTGTGTTCTTGAAATATATAGTACAAGATTTCACTTTTTCGGTTGTCATAGAAATGTTATGAAAATGTTTTATTTTTTTTCACCTGTATATTAATTGTTAAGACAAATTAACATCATAACTAAAGAAATTTTTTTCAGCACTAATATTAATCTGTAACTAGTAAAATAATAAAGGGGTTTCTATTTGTCTTGATATTCATAACAAGTTTGGCTATTCTTTTATTATTTTCGAGTGTATTTGTCTTCCTGATGAAAGATTCATATATATTTATCACTTAAATTGATAAATTCAAACAATAATATAAATTGTGAATTATTTCTGTTTTAATTTCAGATTGATAGTAGGATAAAAGTGTTTATGAAATATAAATATTATAATATTCCTGTCTGATTTAATATCTCTTACAAGTTATTACGGACATCTTTCTAAATAAACAACAAGCAATTTTTTTAAACTGTTCAGTCATACGATTGTGAGCTTTTGCAACCAATGCAGAAGCAATGCTCTACTAGGCTGTGAAGAAGTTTGAAGACAAGGAAACACAGTACGTTAGGATAGGTAATTGTTTAATAAAATATTTAGTTGAGTAAAATTATGGTGTAATAAATAATAATTGTTGAAATAAGACCAATGCATTCCAAGTTTGACATCTATTACGTAAGAATTTTAATAAAAACTCACGTGATTAAAGCAAAACATATTTTATTACTTAATATTTACAAAATACAACACTAGATTAACTATTTTTTCAATTATTCGATACAATCAAGTAAGTACATAGTCTTCAGGAGTTATCTTTAGAAATAAATTTGGAGCGGCCGTAGATAAGGGGCTAAGGCGCTGGCTTGCCACGCTGCCTGTCCGGGCTCGTTTCCCCGATGTGACCATAAATAGATTTTGCCTGCGCTCCCGTGGTTCGGAAGTCACGTAAAGCGTTGGTCCCCAGGTTAAGTGTTAGAGAGGGCTCCTTAGCCCTAACTTCGCTGGTAAACAAACTTTAACTTTAATTTTAAAATATAAACTCTACGTTTCTGTTCACTGTTCTACAATTGGTAAGTTTGTAGTAAGTGACAGTAATAATTACATCAGGTGAACTGGCTCAGAGGAGAAAGTTATTGACAGAAACTCACAAAGGGTCATATTATATACATATTCTATGGTATGATGTTCTATGCAGTTTTTAATAAAAATGTTAAAATAATGTTTGCTTTTCAAATGCTTTATTTTTTAAATGTTGGTTTCTTATTTTTCGGTAGGGGAATTTTTGGCGTTTAGGATTTAGGATTCTAATTATTTTAGTGTAGGATGTTGGACGTTGTTACACTACTTATGTAATTAAATATTACATAAGGAAGTGTTTTTAAATGCTAGTTGAAATATTTAGATTACTACTTGTCGTTCCAATGTTTCCAGGTAATTTTTCCATAAATTACCGTAAATATATACACATATTATATTGTATTGTAAGTCGGCATAAACGTATGTGAAATGTAAATTTAAACAGTTATTGGTGTTTATTTACTTACAACCAGCTAATTTCATTTGCATTAATTTACTGACAGTTTGTGCCTGACACTGTATGAGAGTAACTTCATTTAAAGAGAGCATTAACTTCTATCACGTCCTGGCTCAGGATAAACTGACAGACTGTCACATATCTCGTACTCCACATAAAAACAACCTCCGGCCTGTGTATTCATGTATTAACGTTCTACATAGACTTATCACATAAATACGTCAATTCTTTAATAACTGAAACAGTTAAAGGACGGACAGTAATTTATAAAAATTATATTATTAATAAATTAATTTTTTCTTAATAATTGTTAAATTCAGTTTTTTGTCCTATTAATTATGTAAACAATAGAAGCCAAAAAATGGAAAACCATCTCAATATTTCACGTTTATAAATTTAGAAGTTAAGAAATTTAGTTTTATTAGAGATTTGAATTTTTTAATTTATATATGAAATATAAATAAACAAGATAGAAAGATGGCGAAAAGTCTAGGTTTGTGTAATTTGGTGTAATTTTATTTCCTCTCTGACAAATTTTACCATTTATTTATAATAATTAATTAAAAACCATATTTTAAGAACCCGCAGCTAAATAATGAAAACCAGGCCAAATGTATTACATAAAATTAAAAATATACTTAGGAGAAAAATAAGTGTTATAAACTTTGTGTTTTGAATGATTAATTGTTATTAAATGACAAAATGTACAATTTTTGTAAAAATTTTTTAAGTGGCATTTAATTTACATAATTTGTTTAAACATTTGTTTACTATTTATATTTATTTGTTATACTTATGTTTATATTTATAAAATAATTGAAAATAAAATAATGCAGGTAAACTAAATCATTATTAAGTAAATAACATTTTAAATTCCATATTATTGACTAATTATTTAGTGGTATCATCGATTTTACTCAATAATATAACGTTCATTGTACTGGAACTTCTAAACAAAGAGCAGTCACATACTCCCATAGTCTCGTGAGTTATTCAGTTGGCAGGACGTTTGTTTGGCTCTAGAGGCTGGGCGAAGTTCTAGAACTAAGTTTCAACAACCAGATATTAAAGCTTCAGTTTTCAACGGCTTGTGAAATGAAATGAAAAATTTTCTTATGCATTGCGTTACCAACCTGTTGAATTACTTATTTATTCAAATAACAATAATGATTAAATATTCAGTACAAATTATTCACTTATAAAATAAGATGTTGTTATCCAGCCTTAATTCAACCCAATACCAAACTATGGTTATCTAAACTATAACGAAATGGTTAGTAGAAGAAGTGAGAGCCATTTCATTTTTCTACAAAGTAATAACGTAGGAATTATTTTTAAATATTTTTATTTTCTTAACATGTGTAAATTAATGAATGAACTACCATCCAATGACATGTATCAAAACTAATAATTTTGTCAGATTTATTTCTGTTAACAACAATTTTCATCCAATTTTCCAAGATTACTTAGCCGTTATTTTAAATGTAAAGTTGTTAGTTTTAAATACTTATTCTAAAACATATCTGAAATGTTGCACTTTCTCTTTAATATATAAAATATAAGAGCAACGACAACATTGTACTTAAACACGTATTTCTTATTTACCTAAATATTCATTTAGCAGCCCGGGTTGTTAATAGCAGAAGGTTAGTACTAATATTAAAGTTTTACTAAAAAGTCAGGTGACACACGCTGACCACTTTGACCCTTGATACAAGACACTCATGCTCCGAAGACACACTATGACCCCATTGACCCTTGACACCTGACAGTCACAACTCCAGTGACCCCGCTGACCACATTGACATTGACACAAAACAGCACACCTCTGGTGTTATACGCTGACCACTTTGATCCTTGACACAAGACAGGCACCTCCAGTGATACGCTGACCAAATTGGTCCTTGACACAACACAGTCACGCCTCTGGTGGCACACGCTGACTACTGTGATACTCGCAGACCACTTTGACACTCGCTGATAATTTTGACATTCGATAGTAGATGGATGCTAAGTGGATGATGTAATACAATACACACAAGCTAAAATGTATTTAATTTTCTTAAATTATTTATGGATCTGTGATTAAAAACCTCTAATTTGACCAAAAAATTACGATGGTAACAAATAATCACTTTTTAGTACGTTCCATTTTTAGGTTTTTTTGGTTTTTAATAGTAATAATATACGACAAAATTACAACGTTATTTTATTGTTTGCAGGGTAAGAGAATAATGTTCACCGTATTCATTCAATGTGACAAAGCAAAAGACGTGAAATTCGTGTTTTTAAATTAGTTTCAAGTTATTTGTATATTTTGATAATTTAACCAATTTACATTATTTCGTTAGTTAAAACTCATTTGTTCAATCATTATGAATTTTTTAGTCTTAATTATTTATGACATTAAAAATAACATTATCTTACCCTCCCAAAATTTCTCCATGATCTTTTTCCTTTATTTATCTATAATTATTAATTTACCTTGTTTGTTGATTTGGGTTTCAGCATTTTATTTTGTGTGTGGTTATTATATATATGGAATGCAAAATATCCACGCCGGAAAAAACACGTCAACAATAGTTATTCATAGATCTAAATTAGCTGAACCAAAATGGAGAGTTTTCTGTATTTCCTAAAGAAAAAGAGGGAATATTAAAACATTTCTTTTGTAAACAACATTAGCGTTTTTAATACAATATCCACAGGTAAGAAAAGTAATCATGGAGCGTAATTAGATTTCAGCTCCTTTTTATTCATATACCACTGCTTTTGACAGTTTTAAAAATGTTTAAAATATTAACACTTAATTACAAAGTATTTGTCAAATTATAGGCCTATATATAGTTTATTTAATTAGCATAATACGTTGTTGGTACATAATACAGTACAATAACACGTCTCACAAAACAAACCTATTACAATATAACACAAAATCATCAAATATACACAATACAAGCAACAAAATTGCACAAATATACTGGAATATCGATTTTGAGAACCACGGCTCACCTTCCTCATGACCAGAGGGATTCCCAGCAAATTTCGTTGGTGAATCCCTCTGTCTAGAATGAGCGGGTTCACACCGCGAAATAGATCACCGTAATATTTGTGCATTTTAGTGCTTGAATGTAGTATATTTGTGCATATTGTGCTTATATTTAATAATTTGGTGTTGTGTGACTTTACTTGTACTGTAGTCTAATATTGTAACACATTTTAACTCTATACTTAAATACAACTGTTTATTTAAAAAAACACAATAAAAAGTATTATTTGATGTGACTGAATTTTGTTTAAACGGCAGTAAATTCGCCATACCTGTTTTTCTAACTAATTCACCACGATCAATCATACTGAAGCTACAGTATAAAAAAGAAGAATTGTACATACAGGCTTTGGTAAGAATATATAGTTATTACACTATACAACTTACATTTTTGTTTTTTTTTTATGTCAAATCACATTAAAATACATACATCATATAATGTATACAGGTAATTTATTCAGCATTATATAAATATTGTACCAATTCAGTATACAATTAAAATTGGTGTTATTTATGAGCCTACAAAACCTAATATATAAAAAGCTCTTATATTTTCTAAAAAAACTCCAATAATAAAAACTGTTTCATTTCTCTGTTGCAACTAAAATCTGTTCTTCTGCCATACAAACAAGCTTTTGTTTTAAAATTTGTAATGCTTGCATTATCGTTATAGAGTTATAAATATTCTGAATTAATGTTTTGTTTTGATTATTATAATTATTAATTAATACTCCAAATTATATTAACGCTATCATTGTTTTATTATTTTAATGAAATGGATTAAATATATACTAAATCGATTGTGTTAATTTACTATTTAAAATAAATATAAAATGATGCATTTGTCTATAAGACAGTTGTTTATCCTTAAAAGCTTTGTCACTATTGGACATAAACCTCTGAATCCAAAATATACCATCCATTTATCAATACGAATAGAATTAGAATTTAATTAAAGATATATTATTTATTAATATCATATAAGCATTTAAAACATATTTAAGTACCACGGTGAATATGTTTGTATTGTTATATATAATAGCATTTTTGATAGTAATGAATAAAGCAATTCATAAGATTAAAATCCTTATAATAAAGGTTTCATTCGACATCGTGTATTCAAAAAAATATATTAAATTTTGTTATATACAACATTTTTAAGTGCGAATTAAATTTTAACCACCAACACACTAGACTATCTACTTACAACAAATAAACTTAAACGATCGTTGCTTATTACTTTAATCCAGAATTTTTCATGACTGTGCAATGAATATTTCATGTTCAATTTATATAATCAACTGTATTTTTTGAGTTTTCAGTTGGAACTTTTTAATTCAATTTAATAAAAATATCTTTTTTATGTGAGAGACGTGTCTTTCAGTACTAAAATCTAACAATTGGTAATGAAAATTTACCTACTGTTTATACGATTCCTGTAAAAATTGTATAAATAAAAAATATAAATCCTTTATTTACAGAAGCGTTTCTCATTTTTACACTCTTTTGAGAGCAAGCTCGAGGTCAAAAATAAAACTAACAATGAAAATGAATAACTGAATCCCTAAAGCGACGAAGTGAGACATATTATATAACTATACAACGAAACATTAACAACTTCTAATCAACATTTCACCAGTTATTATAGCATTTCCCTAAGCTATTCCTTCAATGTTTCTTGAAAGCTAAGGTTGATCGTGAGTCATTGTACAAATGATCGGCCGGAAATAAGTTAGGCTTTTCCCTCCCAAGCTCAACCCTCTAACCTTTGGAAAAATGTGTTTTTCCTCCTCCGTTACTGTACTGCCTTAGTGAGACCTTCAAAGTCCCGTAATAAGTCTCTCGCGTTAGATACTGGGGCTACAGTGACTGTAAAACGTTGTAGTGATCATGCAACAGTCAGCATCCTGCCATAAGCCTCAGTGAAGGAGGTTACAGACTGCCTGAAAAGACTGAACGTGTCCGTACCGCTTAAGTTAAAAATAAAGCGTACGACGCATAGTTTGGATTTTTTAATCCTTTCTGTATCCTCTTTGGAAATACTATTACTGTATGTCAGAGATAGCAATAAATAAAGACTGAAAAATACGAGAGCTGCATGAGTCCGTAGATTTACAGATTTCAGGTAGCAGCTTCTTAATCTTTTATACCCGCCTTCATTTTTTATGCCCAAGGCACCTGAGCTAGGTAACGTGATCAAGATGTAAACACTGTCGAGAATGACGAAATACACCAAGTGCTTAACCTGTTCACATACGTCTGACGATGAGCCATCGATGACACCCAAACCCAGACTGCACCGAGACCCCGTCACCCATTCTTAGGCAATCGTGGACAACCACACACTGCTAAATGAGTTTTGAGACCGGTTCACACTACCAACGAGAGATGTTATCCAATGCAATTAATTTGATCAATGGCAAATTTTAAACTGGCTTGTCATAAGATAATGTAGCGGAGAATCATCTGCGTACAGTCACAAACAGTTTAACACACTAGCGAAAATCAGATGTGTACAAAAATGAATAAAATATGTCCCAAACGAACCAAAACAACTAACTTACATTCTTTCTTACATTCTTTACAAATAAACGCCGACACAACGTTTGGCGTATTTTAGAGCCGAATATGGAGATGGTTTTTTTATGATTAAGAGGATGAGTGTGGATGAGTGTATTTTTACTAAATGGAGTTCAACTGTTCCTCAGAAAGGGCAATTTATTAATAGCCCATACCATGCAACTAAGGACCTACCTTTACGTTATCCGACCACTAGTGCTGTCTGATTTCACTAATGACAAGCCTGATACTCAGTTATCTCCCCCACACAACATCCGCACAATGAATACCAACGCCAACATTGACACCCAAACTTCTCTATAGTGTCCACCGCAGATAGCAACCACCTCGCGACGTCGCATGACGTATGAAGAGACCGAGCAATCCAAACTATCGCCTACAATCCCCAAAGCACTTTGTCTCCCATGTAGCTGGGTTACAGCACTGCTCCCCACCATGCCGACACAACCCCTGTTGTTTCTAGGGGCCATTGAATGTCACACTTCCAAGCATTTTACTTGCATTCTGTCACCTAAGTAAATCTCATCCAATCAATTAATATGACGCTAAAATGGTAATACTTCCATTTTCAGCTAGTAGCATATCATGTGTGATGGAATCGAAAGCTTTTGAGTAGTCTAATAAGACAGAGCTGTATCTGGCCTTGCCGCCTAGCATCTATTCTATCAGTAAGACATGTTTGAAGGCAGTACATGTGGTCTACGACTCTGTCTAAATAAGCCAGATTGGAGTTTTGGCAATATTGTTTCCTCGCAATGAATGAGTATATGATCCATCTACTACCTTTTCAATGAATCTTAACATCGCTGGTAGGAATTGAGGATTGTCTTAAATCGTGTACTTAGAGGGTGTTGTGACCTTATAAGCGTAACAATGCTCAGTTTCCCTCTCTTGCATGAAACACATCCACTCAAGTGATTCATTTATAAGATGTGTAGAATAAAAATGGACCCGTTTAAGGCAAATGTGACTCACACTACCAACTTTTAATCGAGATGTACATTCTCAAACCAACATCAAATTTGATTTTATTTGATTTTTCATTGCTCCTTTGATTACATTCAGATACTTTTGTACAAGCAAAAACTGTATCAAAATTCATCCTTGTCTAGTTCTCTTAAAAACACTTACAGACATTCTCAACCATCAAAATCATTTCCTGACCCATTTCAATAAATAATTGTTTATTCATCAATATTTAACTCATGTGGGGATTTAAATTATCACTGTTGTCCCACAACATTGCATTGTTACAAAATACTCCCAAAATTCTTTTATAGTTGGCTAGATATTTTACTCGGAAAAAAGCGATCTTTTCACACGCCATATCAGACTAGTTAGTCTGTTTCTAGGTGTTTCTTACTAAAGTTTCCCAGTCTTGCTTGAATGCCGTATTTTTGTGTATTTTATTTAGAAGGTTGGTTTTTATTTTCGGTAATTTGTTTGATTTCATTGGATCCATCCATGGGGCTTTCTGTTTTGTAACTCTTTTACAACAATGGGGCGATGTTATCATAGATAGTCCTTATCTTTGATGTCAATACCTTTCAATGTTTGTCTACTTCCCTTATATTTAAAATGCCTAATTCCAAGTCTATGTTACCATATCACCTGCTCTGCACTATTATATCAACTTCGTATAGATTCTCCTGTAGAGATTTGCTTTGCCTCTTTCTAACTTTTTTACAGTTCAAATATCACAATATATTACTGGTGTCCCGATATCTTCACACCCCTGTGGTCCTTTAAACTTAGGCATCAATTACACCGATCCTCTTGACTTCGGCCGCACCTTCCACTATTGTGTGATCCACAAGGTAACTGAAATGCAGTAACTCATTGGTTCAATCTATTAGCTGCACTTATTAAGTATCTTTCAAGAGCCGGCGCAAGGGAACTTCGAATCTTAACTTTCTTTGAAATTAGTTCAAGGTAATTGTATCTCCTAAATACAACACCACTTTACTTCACTCAAGATACGACCAAATAATAGTGAAAACAAAGGAACAGGCTAGTGTAACCTCACATCAGTGGCCGTAGCCCACAACATACACCAAGTCTCCTGCCTCTTTCACCTGACTGCATGCACAAGCGCTTCATCCCCCGTTTCCAAAAATAACAATAAGAGTGATGATCGACCATGATATCTTCCTTAATGTTAAAACAATTAAAAAAAAATATAGGAAGATGATGATAGTAATTGATAAATATTACTAAGTTATTTTGCTATTTAAACTAAATAAATAGAAATGATACAAACACACACACAGATACAACAAGTAAATTCAATAATAAAGTGTATTGGATACAAGTAAGAATGAACCAGTTGTAAATTGAAATAACTATGTTAATAAAATGGTATTTATTTAATATGCTTTTTATCTTCTTCTTGCTTTACAACTTGTTTCTTCTGTTTATATTCTCCGCTAAAACAACCGGTGTACAACATAGAGAGACCTCAGGGAAGGGGTGTCGACTGGGGCCATCATTTCATAATGAAATTTACTATTAATTTATGTTTAATTGTCCATTTAAAATTTGAAAAAGAAAGAATAATCTTAAAAAACATTATCAGAAAAAAAAATTAACTAATAAGGGAAAAGAAAGGTAGGAAAGTTCAAAATATTTTAAATTCTAAGTTATTCAATGGAAAGATAATCTTCAACACAATAACTATGTCTGGTCCATAACCAAGTTTAAAAGTTTCTTCACACACAAACTTAGTATTCTTGAAGTGTTGGGAAATTAAATATGTTTGTGGTCAAATTTAATAAATAAAAAGTTGTTGCAATGATTTTTACAAAAACACTTTGTATTTGCATGTCACAAAATAGAAGTCACTTATTCTGGCTGAACTCTGTCTCTCCTATTCAAGGCTAAATAATGACTCTCACTCTACTTTCTCAAAATCCTTCTCAATCCACAATTACAACAAAATTGTGACTGGTTCTTGATGAGCACTTCACTTCACCAGTAGTGGATTGGTATTATAATAAAATCAAATGCTTAAAACACCGAGAAAATTAAATTAAGGTTGAAATATTTTAGAAAAATGAATAAGTTGATAAAAAAAAATAAAACGAACTTTCAATTCTTAAATTAATTATGATGCCAAAAATCTAAGAAAGGAAAATATTAATAAAACAAAAATTACACAATAGAGTATGCAAATAATTGGAAGACTGAAATAAATTAACTATTAATGTGATAGAAACAAAAGATCAATGAGTGAGATGAGGATTATTAGTGATAGTGTTAGCGAGCTGGTTTAGAATGGAAAGGAAACAAGAAAGTGGCAGATGTTCTTACCTTCTGATAAACGAAGAATAAAAAAAACAGAACCTCATTTTGAAACAACTCAAATATCCCCTCAAAATTCAGGATACTGAAATCTTACACAAATTTCGAACATGATGTGACAAATTATTTACATAATAAACAAACAGATTACAAACCATACATAGACAAAATCTTGTTAAAACTGAAGCAATACAAAATGATGAATGGTTACATACATGGACACAGACGGTTACATAATACAATACAATACAATTTACAAATTACAAATTATATACCAAGAAGGGTTATAACAGTTTAATAAAAGGGAAATTGGTGGAGGATTATTGGACATACACTGGGAATGAGTGACTTGAAGTTAGGTTAATTTTTTTATTTTTTACAAGGGGAAAAGTCACCAGGAGAAAGGTGAAGTAACGATGGAAACGAGGGGAAAGGTGTTTCACTGGCACAGTTTATTTAAACATGACTTCACAGTCTATAGGGGGAATCATTACTCGCCCTGGGATGTAACTGTGAGCAACTCATATGAAAAATCAAGGGTTGTATAAGTTTACTTGGGTGATTAAGGAATTGATCCCCCTCCAACAAGACATCTTTGTCGTAGTACACAGTTTTATTACATAAATACACAGGTTTAGACAAGGTGACTTACACAAATTATCATTGTACAAAATACATATTGAAGATAGGTTGATGGATGAACACATAAATATGAAAAAATACAAAATTACAGAAGAAAATAAATATACTGTACAATATTTACAATACAGTCTGATAGGAAGACTACACTGTGTTTCTTCTTTTTCTTAATTTGAATAATATATCCTCTTGAGTTGGTGACAGGTAACTTGATGGCAACACGGGTATGTCCGAAACTCCCTGCTACCATCAAGGCCTTCTAACTCCGTAGTTATGTCCATATCTTAGTTCCTTAAGTACAGCACTTCTGATGGGCTTAGAAGGGAAGGGGTAGGATTGACATTTGAAGTTTTCGAGGTTCTTTAACTTCTAGATTGTGTGGTACTTGTTGCAGAGAGTCCAGGAGCATCAAAAATTATTTTGGATACTTCAAAAGTAGATCGTGGGAGTTGATCCGTTGTTCGGTTTTGAGCATTTCTTCTGGTTCTCAGAGATTTCTCTATTATCTCAGCACTATCCTGTCTTGTAGGTTCGGTTGTGAGGAGGAAGAGGTGGATATCGATAGGAAGGTTTCAAAATTTTCTAAAAATATAGGTTCTTTTCAAAGTTTTGGTCGTATGCCGACATTCATTTATTCAACATCAATGTCTGTTCATTAAGTAACAGAATATTCCATCGTGGTTGCACCCGATCAAACTCCAATAGTAATTCAGTTAAGAATTAATTTATGTTTAATCAATGTTATTCTATCAAAGTTTTATTTCACATCATTCCACAGTCTTTATCGTATCTATTCCAATAATTACATTATCGACCGAGGTTTAGAACCCATGATAGTTGCAAATTAGTTTTCCCACGACCGTTGACTTAAACTGTAAGCGATTAATATCTCAAGAAACTCATGTGATTTTAACACCGACGGGCAGTTTTGATTGTGTATGCCAGGTTAAAGGTAATTTCTTCATATCGCCTAATCTACTCTTATCTCTATTATCCTTTCTCTGAGACACAAGATGTTGGCACCCGTGTCTAATGAGAGCGAAGTAGCACATTGTTTAGTAAAATATATTAATACTCATGGACAGTTTAGTGTGTTTGCTGGTTTCTACAATTTTATTATTGTCAGGAAATTCATTTAGAAAAAGTCACAGTCACAAGAATATATTTACTAATAGTAATATTGGATTTAATTATTTACAATTATTAATCTAAATTAGATGGCTATATTGGTTAATCCGATGTTTGGTTTTGCCTCTTAGGAATCTTAGGATAGAAATCCTTGTTATAAACAAAGTGAAGTTACCTAGCCCTTGGACTCTCAGTGCTTAGGCGTTTAAAAGCGCAGTACTTGTTGTATACTGGGAAGGTGAACTAGTCGTTGGTTTCTCCTTTCTATTATGGCAGAGCCTAATTTTCTTGTTCTCGCTGGGGATATGCTGTTGTCCTCGATTTTGATGAATTGGTTCCCCCGGTTGTAATTTGAGTTGAAGTTTATCCTCATGTAGTTGGTCTTCTATATCGTATTCTCGTCCGGTATCCATGTGAAAAGGTTTGTTAGTGCCGTGTTGTAGATTGGTCGCTTTGTTGCTGTGGTCCTCCGCTATTTGCGGTAATACGTTTCTTAGGCAGCTGTTGGAGTCTGCTTCCTGCGGGTGCTAAACTGTCGCTGTTGTGGTTGGTTCGTTTCTTCCTCGTTGACTGTAGTTTTCGATCGCTGGTGTACGGCCTAAATCTTCTCTTTGGAGTAACAATTCAACTCGCGAAGGTTTTCACATTCGGAGCTCTTCGGGGGCTTCTTTATCAAACTCGAAATTTCCGAATGAATTATTAATTCATCCTCGCTGATTGTGGAGATGATGGATCGTAATGTCAATACTCCGTTCAATGAAGTATTCTGCTCTGGCAGCTTTTCCTCCGGGCGCGGTATCTTCGACCGTCTAACGCTGCTTTACTCCTCGTTTGGATCTCCACGCTCCAGTATTTGTTTGTAAAGTTAATGTTCCAAAATCCAGTAACCATTTGCTATTTCCTCCTTAATCAGGTCGAACATTTTCAGCATGTTGCTCTAACATTGGTCAATAATTCCCTGCAATGTTCCGAGTCGTTGTTTTGGTTTTGTTGTGTTTTTGATTCGATCATAGAAGCGTTTTAAGTTTAGTAAAAATTCCTTAGTTGGCATCTCACCATAAAAATTTAGTGACAATGTCTTGCATGTGCCGTTCCGGTACAATGTGACAAAAATATTCGGGGTGCCTGAATATTAACTCCAAACTAACTTGACCTCAACGTTGGTTCGCTATAACCAAAGGTTGTGGTAACAATGTTTGTTTAATGTATCAATTTCTACGTCCTTTTTGTTTAATTGTAGATATATTGTGTAAATACCTTGTTTTCTCGTAATGTGCCTGAATTTGGTGATCAATTCGTCCTTCCTTTTGTTGGATAACGTTTGTCTGGCAAGCAGTGCGTGATTAAGTGATTATTAATGTCAACTGTATTTATACGTAAGTAGTGTTGTAGCAAGAGCTTTCCTTGATGTTATCATTCTGATGGCAATATTTTTGTTTAAGTCGTGTCACGGACCTGACGTTTTGGTTTTGGTTTTCTTGCGAAATTTTTTCCATGTGATTCATTCCTAGTATTTTGTTTCGTCTCGTTATGTTTAATTATGTCAAGGTCAATTTGACTTCGTCATAATGATGGCATTAAGTGATCGATTTTACTTTCAATATGATACAAAATAGGTTTAAATTCAGATTTAAAATTGTTTAGTTTCTGAAGTTTCTTGTTTTTATTCATTTATACTTTGTCAAACGTTATCTCAAGTTTTTAAAGGAACTGTCTTTTATAAGTTGCTGCAATTTGAAGAAATGCAAATCGGGATATTCGCATCTGCGCTATCCCAGTGGTTGTCCTCGCGGTAGAATAATATCATTGAATTTGGCGGGTGACGTCATCGTTCATATCCGCCTAACCGTCTCGTTAAACTCAACAGTTGTTATGTTACTGTAGTTTACCTGGATTTGTCTGGTGGTCGTTGTCATGTAACATGCCGTCCCAGATGCCGTGAGCTGTGTTCCCATTGGCTGTATGATGAAATGTTGAACGTGTTTGTTTACAATTAGTCCCGCCGTCGACCTGCTGGCGTCTGCCATCCTCCGCTTCAGAATGTCAAATCCTAAAAATTACATCTCCAGCCGGAATTACGTGTGAATAAAATGTCTATTTCACTATAGTTTTCATGTTATTTGTTTCGTAGCTATATCTGGTATTGTTTGCATTAATGTTGATGTGTTATTAATTGTCAATGTAGCTGTTAGTGATTTGGCTTGTTTGGCTACTTCTTGATTGGCGTCCTCCATGGTCCTCATCTGTTGTGTATAGGGCCTGATTTCAAAATTATAAGGTGTTGTGGGACATGGCATTAATAACTTATATTGTGGATGAAGTTTCGATAAGTGAATTAGGTTTTATTGATACCTATAAGTGGTATATAACCTACATATAAATCTTACAACATAGCCTAATATGGATAACTGGGAAGTTGTTTTATATACCTAATCTCATTAGGCATGGAACTGTGGCCCCGACGTTGGCCGCCAAAATTAAGCAATTAATAAAAAAATAATATACAAGGGTACAACTATAATAATGAACGTGTATTGATACAAATAAATAACCAGTTGTACAGTGAAATACTAAGTTAATTAAAATGTAATTATATAATTTGCTTTTATCTCTTCTTTCTTGCTTTACAACTTGTATTGCTCTGGTTATGCTCCGCTAAAACATATCTCCGTAGTACAACATAGAGATAACCATCAGGAAGGGTGTGTCGAGCGGCCGATCAATGACTAATGAGATTTAATAAAATTATGGTTTAATTGGTGCCAATTAAAATTTTGTAAAACGAGAATGAATTTTAAAAACAGTATCAGGAAAAAAAAAAATTAGTCAAAATAAGAAAAGATAGGGAGAAAGTTCAAATTTAAAGTTCATTTTCAATGGAAAATATCTTCACAGCAAATAACTATGAGTCTGGTTCACCAAGTTTAAATTGTCTTCACAAAAAGCTTAGAATTCTTGATGTTTTGGGAAATTTAAATACGTTTTGTGGTCAAATTAATAAATAAAAGTTTTGCAATGATTTACAAAAACACTTTTATGTGGAATGTCACTAAATAAAGTCACTGTATTCTGGCTGAATCTTCTCTCCTTCAGAGGCTAATAATGGACTCTCTACTCTACTTCTCAACTCCTTTCTCAATCCACAATTACAAAAAATGTTGGTTTACAGTTGCTTGATGATCACTTCACTTCTACAGGGGATTGGAGGTTGGTATTATAATAAATCAAATATTAAAATCATGAGAAAATTAAATTAAATGTTGTAAATATTTTAGAGAAAATGAATAGGTTAATAAAAAATAAAACAACTTCCAATTCTTAAAGTTAAATTATGCCAAAATCTAAGAAAGGAAAATATTTATTAAATAAAATAATTAAACATAGAGTATGCAAAATTATTGGGAACTGAATTAAATTAAATTAATGTGATAAAACCTATGATCAAATGAGATGTGATGAGATTATTAGTGATGGGTAGCAGCTGGTTTAAAATGGAAAGAAACAAGGTAAGTGGCAGATGTTCTTACATAGGATAAAAAAATAAATAAACAAACATATTTGAAACATCTCGATGTAAATTGGCAATTCCACCACCAGCTTCTTCAATTGCCATAGACCATTATCCACCAGAGTGGAATCATAACGATCACAAACGCAACATAGTGAGTATCCTGGAATTCTGAAGCTGTCTGAAGGAGTGTCAGGTAGAAGCCAAGTCTCCGTCACTGCAAACACATCAAAATCAAAGTCGGTCACAAGCGCACACATTCTGAAAGCCTTGTATTAATAGAGCGCATGTTAAGGTGTCCGACTCTGATACCCACGTCATTGTCCCCCCTCCCGGCTAGTTTCCGAAAGTCGAGGAGTCCCAGCACTTCCACTACTACCAAAGGTTTGACATTTGTCAGCAGCATCCTCAGTCTCGAGACGCCGCAGGGAGCGGGGGGCAAGGTGAGGATGACAAGGCTCTGTCACCAGGGTGAGAGGCTGGTGGTTACAGACCTGCAAAAGCTCAGTAGGAGACCGTCAATTAAGAGTTTCCCCAAACGAGATACACCTCTACGGTTAAAGTGGACGCCGTCCCGGGAGAGGTCTCTTCTGCCAACACAACAGTTAGCTTCAAACAAAAGGTAACACCGCAATTGTTTACACATTAGGGTCCAACTGGGGAGTTGAAGTCGTGAAGAGCTCGATAGCCAATATCACCGCTGGATAAGAATACTGTTTAAGAAAATTTTAGTGTTGGGGGAAACTGAGTCCTGGCTGTGAACAGCAGATCGGCCATGGCGTGCAGGGCCTCACGCTTACCATACCCACCATTATACCCAGCGACCTCCCCGATAACCTCTTCTCAAATTGTTGGCTCCTACATGCAAGTATATCACAGAAAAATCTAAACCTACATATCTAACTAATATATCCTTAATATCTAAAATTCGCCCTCCCGGACAACATTCCACACTAGCTCCCTTAAACAACACACCCTCTGCTAGAGGTACTTAAGATGTGGAGTCACCAATGAGTATACACCCTAGCAAAACTCGCCGGTGTTTTTTGCTGTGCTCTCTGGGAGGCTGTAGTTACACCTGAGTGGGGGTAGTGTGGAATATTCCCACAGGAGCAGTCTTTGAAGGTTAGCTGAATCTTGGGGTGCTCCCTCAATACGCTGTTGTCTTAGTTCTAGTAGTTGCTTGTTAGTGTGGGCTTGTCTGTAGGACACTCCCACTTCTTCGGGTGGCAATGCAAGAGCGTCAGTAGAAGGCAGACAGTAGAAGCCTCCACCCCAGACAAATCCGCCAGCAGACTGTCAGCCAACCAGCCGGAAACGACGCTGCTAGCTCTTGATTTCCATGCGCCTTAATTCCGCGCGCAGGCACCGTACGTCAGCCTCAAGCACCTCCACTGTAGTAAGTAGAGACTGACGATCTGCTGTGAGGTGGCTATCCTCTCCCGACTCTCAAGTATAAGTTGGTCAGTGTCCACAGTAGAAGCTCCAATTAACTGAGTCTTGAAGGCGCTTGTTCTCCCTCTCTGCATGTCTTTAGGCTGAGTAGTAAGATGAGCAACTTTGGCATCATATTATAGTTAAATATAAGATGAAACAAAACTTTCTCCCCTATTGTAACATAAGGGCTAAATCATTGGAGATATGAAAAATTAAAACTATTCAGTGATCATTTCCTATATAGCAGAAGCAAACGCGTATTGACGTTAAAACATAGAGGAATATGGGTATAGCTTCATTCACTTGACAAATAATTGACGTAACTGTTACTCGTAGGATTTACAGTTTGATTGTTACTCGTACAACAAAAAGTTGTTTTCCATATATGATTTGAGTTTACCCAATCACGAATTTTATAGGAAAAACCTTGAATGTGTTATATATGTTTGTAAACATTTAATTAATATCAGTTGTTTCATACTTTATGGTTTATCCACTTAATCAAACATGTTTGTATTTGAGTTACTGATAGAATATAACATCGTATTCGTTTTATTTTTTCAGTCAGGTTTGTATTATTTAGCAATACATTCTATCAATTAAAAATGTAGACGTTAAACAATATACAACAATTGTAAAAAAAAATAAATGTCCTTAATAATTAGGAATCTAAAACTATGCTGCCCACCAAACTAACCAATATAAATTCAACGGAACGTGTTGTTGACAAAAGGTGGGTCAAATAGACTCGGGAGAGTTTATTCGAGATTGAGAGTTCCCTAAACTCGCATATTCCAATACCAGGTCTAAAAACTTGTTCAAGACCTAACACAGGTCGTTCCACGTCTAACCTACATAAATTGGTCATCACCTCGTAACAATTGACATACTCAATCGGTGTGCTTGAATTAGTGATAAGAACAATATTGTTGATTGTGTTTAATGTGTTCTTGCTCCCTCGAGTCCCACCTGTAACTACATTTCAGTAACAAGTCATATTTTAAGTCGATTTTATATGTATTATCTTTTAAAAATTGTCAGGTTCGGTAGACAAATTATATTTGCTTTTAGACGATAACTAATCCTTATGTAAAATGCCTCCACTGTAACCTTAATAACCAATGTATTAATATTTAACCATTTATTGTTGTACTATTACAAGCTACACCTGTCAATTTTTAATTACTAAAGAAAATAAACAAAAATGTTTGTTAAGCCAAGCCACACACAGTTAAAGAGTTACGTAAATTTGAATCATACAGACCAATAATTACTTATAAGTTATGACTGTGTAGATATTTATTCCAGGTGTTCAAATTGTAAAGGCAAAGGCTGCATTTAGGTTTTAAATGAGTGTAATTTTTTTGACCGAGTTTTCTCATGATTACACTCTTTTTAAAAACCTTTTTTAAAGGTGAATTTCAAATAGGGAAGTTGCCGTTATTTATACATAGGGAAAAAGGGGAGGAATATGTCTAACCTAATATGATATGTAAACATCTATGAAGAGGCTGAATTCAGATAATACAAAAGAATTGTTATATAATTATGAAGTAAAACAGCAACATAGTAAGTGTATTAGCAGTTAAATGTTTTGTGAATAACAAGAGAGGAAAATCACGTGAAGAAAGTGGTCGGAACTGAACGTGTTAATAAGTTATATATTATTTTAAAATAGCTTTACTAAATGCACGAGGATGATTTTATTTTTAAATTAAACAAGCTGAAGGCATCCTCCATGTCTTAACTAAGTTGCTCCTTGTTGAATGAACGTATTGTAAACTAAGTCTAAGGAACAGTGGAACACGAGCACAAGTATTATTGGCTTAAGTACTTAAGCCAATAATACTTGTGCACATTGCCTAAAGGCACACCGCGTGACAGAAGACATATTATTTTTATGTCAGTTAGTTGTATCTCCAGTACAGAAATACTTTTGCTGTACAAGTCTGTAAATCTATTAAGAATTAAAAGTAAGAATGTAACTTAAAATATTTAACTATATTTATATAATATTAACATCCTGTAAAAGAATTTATAATGTAATTTAGGAACAATTAGTTAAAAACCTTGGTTTGAGTTTTAATAATATAACATATATTGTTAAAATTTGATTATATATTATTGTTCTATAATATTTTCGATATAGTGTATAATCAATTAATAAAGAATATATCTTCAAATTATTTTGTTTACTACTAATATTTCAATAATAATTTATTCATGTGATGTTTACATGTTAAGTTGCATTTGAAATGTTAAAAACAAATTTTAACCTATGCTACACTTTTTACACTAAATAATCACTCGAAATATATAATTTATGATTCACACGTCTTTATCTCATAACTGATATAATGAAACATTTATTTTAACATAAGATACAATTTATACGATATGATTCAATGTATATTAACATACGTTTTTCTTGATATAAATTGTAAATATTCAATACACGAAGGACTTAAATTTATTATACATGCTTTGACGTAAAATAAATCTTACACAAACATATTTCAAATAAGAAAAACAATATTGAGGGTACGTTATTTTTATAATTAAAAAACTGTTTCGTTCAACTTAACTATATCATAGATTCCAAAGTTTAATCTACGAGAGAGAGGTAGCATTGAAATCCCAGATAAACTTCACAAGTTAATGTACTTTGAATTTCCGTTACCGTAGCTCCATTTACCTTTATGACTCTCTTACAACACTTTTAGAAAGGGTGATGTTACAATATAAAATATTTATATTTACATTATCTTTACCACTGTTCTAATGCACTGTTACATGATGGATAGGTCATGAGAGTTAATTTGTTAAAATTATAAACAACGGCGTCCACATGTGATTCAGGTACATGGCTGTATTGCGGTTCTTGCTTTGAAATTTATATGAAGGCACTCCAGTGCTGTAGATTGATTTGTCTTTCAATTTGGTTTTTTCTTGTCTATGTCGTATCTGAAAAATAAATTAATTTAGAGGATAGTTTTGAGGTTAAACTGTCTTTAAACGTAAATGTATATTACATTTCATACGCTATCTGCTTGATATTCTTGGTAGAATTTAATGATAATTACACTATTTTGATTGTTATCGTAGTGCAAATTTCTGTTTAAGTAATATAATTAATTGTGTTCAATATTCATGTTGAAATAAACGCACTACTTCTCTCCAGTTTAAAAGAATATAATATACACATATATTGATGTAAAAGTAGTATATAGTATGTAAAGCTTTTTATAATATACTGAGATAGTATATTTTCACCTCCGTCTCAGCTGAATTAATGCAATTTTTTAAACTAAAAGATACAATATTTTAATGCTTATAAATATGTGCAGCTTTAATTTATTTATTTTAATTTTATCATTTTATTTCCAACAACAAGTTTTTTACAGAACATGAATTAACCGTACAAGTAATCATGATGTTCAATTTTAAATATAATTATAAATTAATTACATGAACGTATTGTACAATAAGTGCAATAGGTATTGTAGTTCAAAGTAATTTAGCATTTTTCAACTTTTTTAAAACATTTCTCTTCAATTTTATTTTTTACAAACAACTAGCTGACCCAACAGGCGTTAACCTGTCTTATTCATGAGTATTCAATTTAAATTAGAATTAATAAATATAAAAAATTGTTCAATTAAACATTCTTTATTGCAATGCTTTTTTGTACACAACATTTTCAGTTTTTTTTTCTGTTCATAAATAAATAATGATGATG
Source organism: Stictocephala bisonia (assembly GCA_035578905.1). NCBI lineage: Eukaryota > Metazoa > Arthropoda > Insecta > Hemiptera > Membracidae > Stictocephala > Stictocephala bisonia. The sequence continues at coordinate 16,565 of JAQJVL010005197.1, read as the reverse complement.
GTTTTCCAATTCATGAACAGGCAAAATACAATTACCCTCGTGAAAAACATGGAATGTCAAAATTATTTACAGATAATGATTGCCCCTGTGATTTATTTATAGACATGGCAAATGCGAGTTGAATAGGAAATTGTAATCGTTGAAAATAAATGGCACGTCGTTAGGAATTATGGGAATATGTGGGATCAAAACGGTTTCGCCTTTGAAAGTTACATTCAAAATGTTGGCTTCAATGACATTGTTCATTATTTTTTTCACTGTAAGCCTATTGCCATTACAAAACCTTGGTGGGTTAATATCACGCAAGATTATTACCTCACCAACATTGCAGATTATGAGGTGGTAACCCGTTCTGTGGGATAGTTGACTACGTTATCTGTGTTGGTGACATAATCAACCGAATTCTATATTATCAGATCGCCAGGTATCTTATTTTGATTTTGAAAATACATCAACTTTATTTGCAGCCAATATAAAACGTGATCATTGTAGTTCTGTGCAAGGTCTTCGATGAGTTCAGCCTTGGATTCAGCTAATTGATAAAAATTTTAATGTATCCTGACGATGCGTCAACAGGAATTTTGCCATTACCAATGTCGAGCAGTTGTTTTGAAAACATATCTCCAGATCGGTCATTCTGTAATTCTACTCGAATGTTCATTTTTAATTCAAGGGTTTTGACATTCTTCCATAAATTAGACGATTTAAAACACAAATTAAGTTCATCAGCTGGTGTTGATCGTGGAATTACTCGTAGTGTTTGTCAAAAAACACCTGCCTAAAGTATCATAGCACCACCAAACAGGTTTTGTTGTTTCGTAAATCTTGCATCGTGCGGTCTAATTCTCCAAAGATTTTTTGTGAGCTGTTGTGCATTCGTCCCAAATGATCAGTTTCTTTGCTGCAACACTGTGGTCATTGCAGAATTCTTTTAAAGATTGGAAGTTGGAGTTACAGTTGTTAGCATGTTCAACGGAAGTTAGAGTGCTTAATGAGCTAATCGACCACCTTCCAATAATGTAGCTGCAATACCTGATAGTGCAAGTGAAGTTTCATTTTGTGATCGAATTGTTGACAAAACCAATGATATTAAAAAAGTTTCCAGTCCCACCTGGAGCATCTTAGAATTTGTCTGGAACTGCCAGTTCCTTCGTTCACCCCTTTCACAATTGTCTTGTAAGCATATTTCAATTTGCAAACATTTGTATTCACTATCTGGTATTCGTAATAAGGAATCTATTCAATGATATATTTGACTCTGAATCTTGAAAGTAGGTATAAATATAACTTTTGTTACACCAAATGATGTCATTAGAAAGCAACAATTGTATTGCTTAATATGAGTAAAAAATTTCTAGAGGCTTGCCCATTTTCAGAAACCAATGAACGTAGCGGTTCTGGTGGTGGTACTAATGGTGTCAACTTAAGTTTTCCACTTGTGGAACACAATCCAGGGGCTTCATTTTTAAACTGTATTGCCTTGCAATGTGGACACACAATTGATTGCCCCAATAGCAACGATGGGCAGTAGACAGTAATTGGTTGCCACGCTGTAACTGAACGCAGCTCGATTGAGATTAAACGCAACATTTATCTGTTGTTGGCTTCACTTTGCTCATCAGTTTGACTTGCTTGTATATACAGGGTGATTCATGACGTTCTCCCCCCACTTCTATAGCATATTCTACTACTAAAAACAATGAAAAAATGTCATATAAACATAGGTCCAAAAACGCTTCGTTAGCGAGTTACAGCCATCAAAAGATTTCGTCATGGCTCATGGGCAAAAAATGAAATAATATTGTACATAACTTATGGAAAGGTATATTAGGATTGAAATTCCATGATTTCATATGTATTTTCACATGGAAAAGCTAATAAAATAGGTTTGAGAACTGTACCTTAAGTAGTTTTTGAGTAATCCGGGTTAAAATTGGGATATTAGGAAAAAAAATTCAGTTTTTCTCAGTTTAGTGTACAGAAACGTTGTTAAATTGGTTACAAAGGCACACAACTTTCGTACATTATTTGTTTAGAATTTAATTCTGAGTAGATTGATATAAGTTGTGTAAAAAATACTACAGAAATAAGAACAGAAACTCAAATTTATTAAATTAAATACATAAATTACCTTAAAAGAACAACAAATTGATTTTCCCAACTTTAGACATGTTTTTTATTACAGTACATGTTCAAAAGTGAGGCCTCCATTTTCGATGCATTTTAAAGCACGTTTGTGTACTGCTTTTGTTGAATTTCTCGATTTTCTTGGGTGTTCCTTTAGCTGTGTAGCAGAATCCATAATACGGGCAGTTAATTTTTCTCGCGAATTAACTCTTGTCTTGTAGACTAGACCTTTCATCCATCCCCAGATACAATAATCCAATGGAGATAGATCTGGTGATCTTGGGGGCCAAGGCTAAGGCCCTCCACGGCCAATCCATCGTCCAGGAAATTGATCATTCAAGTGAGTAATAACGGCCCGAGAAAAGTGGGGAGGTGCTCCATCATGCTGGAAGAACAAATTTCGTCTGAGATGCAAAGGAATATCCTCAAGCAGCTGTGGCAACTCATCTTGAAGGAAGTGCAAATAAAACTCAGCATTTAGTCGTGCAGGTAGTATGAATGGTCCAATCAGCCAATTGTGTATAAGACCACACCAGACATTGACACTAAATCGGTGTTGAAAGTTCTGTTCAATTACCTTATGAGGATTTTCTTGAGCCCATGAGTGCTCATTGTGCAAGTTGTTGACCCCATCCCTAGTGAACTGTGCTTCATCAGTAAAGAGAATACGCTTGTACAGTTGTTGATTAGTATTTAAAAAGTAGCAAAACTCCAAGCGAAGTGGGCCATCCCCCGGCTGTAGATGTTGAACCTTTTGTTTATGAAATGGATGAAATTGATGTCGCTTGAGTGATCTCCACACAGTTGACTGTGAAACTCCTATCCGCCTAGAGAGACGCCATGTACTTACACCTGGACTTCGGAGAACAGCGTTAATAATGTTATTATCATCATGTTGGAAAGCACGTTCATAACTAGTACAAATACTTGGTAGTGATCCTGTATCCCGAAGAGTGAGGAAAGTTTCACGTATTGTTTTGGAATCTGGAATCCTCCTATTAGGGTAACGTAGTTCATATTCATCTCTAGCAGCTTTAGCATTACCATTACAATAACCCAAAATAAAAACCATATCAGCATATTCTTCCGATGTAAATACGTAAGGCATTATTTCACTGACAAAACAACCAATAGACAACTCGCATTAATAATTTATTTAATTTAATAAATTTGAGTTTCTGTTCTTATTTCTGTAGTATTTTTTACACAACTTATATCAATCTACTCAGAATTAAATTCTAAACAAATAATGTACGAAAGTTGTGTGTCTTTGTAACCAATTTAACAACGTTTCTGTACACTAAACTGAGAAAAACTGAATTTTTTGCCCTAATATCCCAATTTTAACCCGGATTACTCAAAAACTACTTAAGGTACAGTTCTCAAACCTATTTTATTAGCTTTTCCATGTGAAAATACATATGAAATCATGGAATTTCAATCCTAATATACCTTTCCATAAGTTATGTACAATATTATTTCATTTTTTGCCCATGAGCCATGACGAAATCTTTCGATGGCTGTAACTCGCTAACGAAGCGTTTTTGGACCTATGTTTATATGACATTTTTTCATTGTTTTTAGTAGTAGAATATGCTATAGAAGTGGGGGGAGAACGTCATGAATCACCCTGTATAATAAATTGGTTTGTAGCATTGTGAGGTCTGCAACCTAAGTTGGTACGTCTAACTGGTGACATTTGAAGTACCAGAATTGAACAAAACATGATAAACTTAAAATAGACTATTTAAGACCGTGAAACATCTTCTAGTAAAAATAACTGAACAAGCTGAAAATAATAATTAAAAAAAATCTATTTACCTGAACATATGGTGTTTCCTTCCACTCAGGGAATTTGCTAAAGTGAATATGAAACACAATGTAAACAAATAAATATCCTTATGTAAATTATACATACTGTAACCCATACGATGGACGGGATTATAATATATAGCATTGATATAATTGCACTGCATTCAGGCCAAAACGAATATATTGTATGAAATGTTGGTAAATACTTTAATGTAAAATTACTTTATTTACCAACATTTCATACAGGATATTACCATACATATAATAGATGTTTAGATAAACAAGTACAAACAGTTTCAAAATGTCCTTTCATTTGTTTTGTTTGCAAACAAATCAAACCATAAAACTCTTCAGTTAATTTTCCAAAATGTTCCAATTTCCTCCATATTTTTAAATTTTCCCATCTTCAGAAACATTCTACGAATAGTTAAGTAACTTAAAAAAAGATGAAGGAAATCTGTTAAGTTGTTGTTAAGTGTTGTATTGGCAACGAATTTCAGGTACTCATTTTTATACATAAAGATATAACTCATTAATAAAGAAATATCCAGGACTTTATTTTAACCTTTATTTATTTAACCTTACTATTGGAAATGTTACTGACCAATAATCACTTGAGACCTGCAGGGACAGTGGCTAATGACTAATTTATATATTCCTGTTACACCTTTTAATATTTACATTTCTGCCAATCTATTTAACTGTAATAAAGTATATAAAACTAAAACACTCTAATGATGAAAATCCTTATAATATACTAGGTCTCAATCAGATATTGAATAATCATTGAATGAATGCCTATCTACATTACGAAACTTGATCTACAATTATTTATTTCCAATTGCTGTGAAGCAATGTACACTACACCAATTAAAATTCCATCGCCAACCATGTGTCCTGAAAATAACTGTGGGGTATTAGAGTTTACAAAAGAAAGATACTTATTCAGTTAATTCTGTCTTATATAAAACTAACCCTCCAGTAAAATTTACTCTGATAGAACAACATCTTGCAATTAGTAACATTTTGAAGGTTTTTGTTGTAGCAAGCTTTGCCTATATATATATATATATATATATATATATATATATATATATATATATATATATATATATATATATATATATAAGTATATGTTCAGGTTTAAATCAAAATAAATAATCATGCTCTCAAGAAATGTGTAATTATTACAAGTGACATCTTATGTGTTAAGGACTTTCAAGACTGACTAAAGTTAATGGTTTCCAATAACAAAAGAGTGTAGTTTATTTCTGTTTGGTTAGTTCACATGGCGTCTAGAAGAGAGACGAAAAGGTAACGGAAAATAAGACCATACTATAGGTGGTTCAGATTCCACCTAAATATGTAGATCATCTGTTCATGCAATGAATATTTGTGAGCTATAATCAACTCTTGCGTTGATACCGAATGACGTATGGTAAGTCCCACATAACAATTAATATTATATACATTATGTACACTCAGCATTAAACTACAATATTCAGTCGTATATATTATTGTTGACCTTTTGTCTGTCAATTAATAATATCATACACTATTAAAATAAGTAAGATAAAATAAGAATAAATATATAAATTAAAATTTATTAATAGGATAAAATAATGTATATGGTCTACATTTATGAAAACTCCAGAACCTCAATTAATAGATAATTTTGTTCAAAAAATCATCAACGTCGCTCGACAAGGATTTTTAAAAAGTCCTTTTGATTCTGGAAAAATGCATTCTTTTTTCTTAACTTGTTCAACTACTCCGATAAAAAACGTGATTTTTATTAATATATCTGTTTGGCCTAAATGGTACGGGTTTCAATCCCTACACATTGTTTTTGGCGTTTATCAGCAATTAACAATCATATGATACATTGATATTTACACGAAAGTAATATAATTATTAAACATTAATAAGTAATTTACAATAGTTTGATATATATGTTTACTATTTATTTTATAAATCTTACTAACCAAATAAGCACACACGAAGGTTATAAACATTTAATCCACGTATAAATATTCTTTAAATTGATCAATATTTTGTTTTGATTTTTCAAGGGGTTTATCAATTGTAAATTTTAGAATATTTACTAGTGGGAGTGTGTAATTCAAAATACTGAACAGCTCCTAATCCCTCCGAGAGTTCAACTACTTGACATTTCAACTTGAGGAAACAATTTGCTACATCTAAGTGGTTCATCAATTATAACTCGTACAATATGTGTCATTGATAGAATGTAACTAACAATGCAGTAACTTTCAACCCCTTATGGGGTTCAACTACTTGACATCTCTACGTAAGAATACTGTTTGCTACGTATAAGTGGTTCATAGATTGTAACTTGTACAATAGGCGTCAGTGACATAATGAAACTCACAATGCTGTACAGCTTCAAGCCTTTCCGAGGGTTCATCTTCTTGACATCTCCAATTTGGGAAACAATTTGGACGCCTAAGTTGTTCATCGATTGTAACATGTACAGTAGATATCAGTTATAGAATGTAACTCACAATGCTCTACAACTCCCGACCCTCTGGGTTCAACTACTTGACATCTCTACGTGAGGAAACAATTTGTAACGTCTAAGTCGTTCGTCGATTGTAACTTGTACAATAGATGTCGGTAAAAGAATTTAACTCACAATGCTTTAAAAATACCAACCCTCTGAGGGTTCAACTACTTGACATCTTAAATTGACAATACTATCTATGATGTCTAAGTGGTTCATGAATTGTAACTTGGACAGTAGATGTCGGTTGTAGAATGTAACTCACAATGCTGAACAACTCCCAACCCCTCCGAGGGTTCAACTACTTGACATCTCTACATGAAGAAAATATTTGCAACGTTTAAGTGGTTCATCGATTGTAACTTGTACAATATGTGTCAGCGATAGAATGTAACTCAAAATACTGTACAATTCTTAACCTCTCTGCAGGTGCAACTAATTGAAATCTCAACTTGAAGAACCTATTAGTGACGTCTAAGTCATTTATCGGTTGTAACTTGTACAGTAGAATTCAGGTAAAGAATGTAACTCACGATGATGTACAATTCACAACCACTCCGAGGGTTCAGCTACTTGACATCTTAAATTTAGGAAACTATTTACGACGTCTAAGTGGTTCATTGATTGTTACTTGTATCTCGAATATCTCTCTTTTATATGTTATATTCCCTAAATTCAAATCAATCAAATACAATACAATTTTGACCTTACATATAATACAAAATAAACCATAATTATATCAATGTGTAAAAGAAAAGAAAAATACTATTAGTATATAATTTTTTTATATTAAATTTCCGGTTATACCTAAACTTGTAAGTACTATTTAGTATAATTCAAATTTATTTAATTTGTTGACACTATCAATTACATATAAAACTCGTGCGTAGTATTATTATTTGTTTTGAGAAAAAATATAAAATAATTTTTTTATATTTAATAAAAAAAAAGGTTATCAATTGCATATAACACTCGTGCGTAGTATTATTATTTGTTTTGATAAAAAATACAAAATACATTTTTTTTATTTTTGAGTAAAGTGAGTCTACATACAAAATTAGTCTAATGGACTTATTTTTAAAAATACAATAAACAGTTTTTATCAATTATGAAGGAATGGATACAATAGCGACTTATATATCCCCAAAACGTATAATGGAAAGCCACTTATAAAGTTATTCACATCCAATTCCATCATAGAAATGGAAAATGATGAGATTTGTTGTGATATCTCATAGCAATAAAGAAGTGGAGGACTATATTGGCAGGTAAAAATACCACTTCCTTTGGAGTCCATGGCGTTTCCTCTTACGTCACTGTAAAGTGATTGGATAGAAGAGTGATCCTAAAGTATTGTTGGACAAACATCCTCTGTAGTACACAAACAAGTTTCTTATCTTTTCCAAATAATATTGAAAAGGTTCATTTTTCATAATAATCTAAATAGAATTTAGAAAACACTATTCGTGTTCCCCTTATAATCCACAACAGTTCTGACATTTTGCACAAAGCTTTTTGGAGTGTTTTAAATATACAAACAAAGCATTATATTAGTTTTGTATTGAATAATAATATAAACCAAGTTAATTACTTCATTAAATGTTTTGTATTTTATTTAAGAAAAATTTTCATTGAATTTATAAAATATAAATTGTAACTTTCTCAAATGCTTATTGTAAAACCAATTAATGGATCTTAAGTTATTTTTATTCCGATTAATATCAGTAAGAGTGATTTTAAAATGGCTGAGTACATCAATAAGCTATAATTTTCTATACTAATATTAGACACATATAGTGTGTATTTTTATTTAAATTATGAATTTCATTGCTGTTGGTTTTAAACTACGGAGACTTTATCACAAACTCGTGACATAAAGTTGTCCAGCCTACGATCTTTTATACGAATCATATATTCACGTTGTATAAACAAATCGCAAATTTGTTTTAGTTTTATTTACTCTTGGATTCCTTTATCTCTTTCCATGTCATGGAATCATTCCCTGAATTTTTTGGTAACAAGCCTAATGACGTCACTGGTTAACACCCACACCAAATGGAGTGAAGTACTGAGTTTATCATTTATATAAAGGACCAGTCATTGATCGTCGAGGTAAAACTTAAGCAACGGAGATTACTTCAAAAGCTACCGATGTTTAATTTATTAATTTCCAAGTAACTATAGAACAGGGTTTTCTTAAGATCGTTTAACATTTTACTTTGTATCTTACATTTATTTGTATTGTTCATCTTATTCTATAGGTGTTTCCTTTAGGGCAAATTTAATTATCTACTGCTTCTTTAGAAATGTTACCATGGAATTCTTCTTTCAAATAAGAATAACAATTGGAGAAGTTCTACACGATATTCATTCGTAACATTTACAAAACATGATTAGTCTAATTCTTCCTGAATTGAATCTATTAAAACATTTATTAGGATTATTTTTCTGTTGTCAAAATAAACATTTGTAGTAATTTATAATTTACCTAAATTCAGTAAAAGGATCATTTCTTATTTGTTTTCATATTTATTGATTTTTTTAAAATTTATTACTTCTAAAGTATAAGATTAGGTGGATCTTTAGATTTTGTGATCCATTGATGTGCAATGTCCGTTCTTCTAAGTTGAGAGCTATTGCAGTTTGCAGGGTATTGACACACAAACAGTGGTAATGACCCACCCGCCCACCCATACACCCCTACATAGTACTGTCGTATATTAGGTTAGGCCAGGAATGGTAAAATAAAGATTTTAAAATTAATATAATTTATAAATTAGAGGAAATTATTGTATTGGTAATACTACTTCTGTGACATTTGTAGGGATATCATAAATCAAATCATTATTTATAGGACACCACACAAACAGATGTACGCACTTAAGTAAGTCTTATAGATCTTATATTTGTACTGTTTACAAAACTAATATAATACAGAGGTGTGGAACCACCCACCCATACACGTAAGGAGGTACTGACTCACCCATACACGTACAGTGGTACTGACACACTCATCCATGCACGGAGGTACTGACCCACCCATACACGTACGATTATACTGACAAACCCACACACGTATCGTGATACTGACCTACCCATACACGTACCATAGTACTAACCCACCCATATACGTACGATTATACTGACCCACCCATACACGTACAGTGGTATGGGCCCATCTATCCACGTACGGTGGTACTAACCCACCCACCCACGTAACATAGTACTAACCTACTCATATACATAAGGAGGTACTGACCCAACCATACATGTAAAGTGGTATGGAACCATCAATCAACGTACGGTGGTACTGACCCACCCATACACTTACATAGTACTAACCCACCCATATACGTAAGGAGGTACTGACCCATTCATACCCGTACAGTGGTATAGACCCATCTATCCACGTACGGTGGTACTGACCCACCCATACACGTAACATAAAATAAAAATAAAAAATGCCTTTATTGTGCAAGCGTATTTCAGTTTGAACAACTATTGTCAATCTTAAATTTAAATTAATAATACAATTAATAACAATAGTTACACAACAGCAAAAATACTTTACTTATCTAAATAGGCCCTGGTTTTAACAGCTCCTTCATTTTTATTTTAAAATTAGCAACAGACATAGTACTAACCTACCCATATACATAAGGAGGTACTGATCCACCCATACACGTACAGTAGTATGGACCCATCTATCCACGTACAGTGGTACTCACCCATTTGTACACGTACAGTGGTATGGACCCATCTATACACGTAGGGTGGTACTGAACCGCCCATCCACGTACGATAATACTGACCAACCCATACACATACGATGGTACTACTGACCCACCCATACACGAGTGGTGGTACTGATAAATCCATACACATACGATGGTAGGAATCATCCATGGCTCATACTTGGGTAGGAACTCATACTTGGGATGACGTTAAGTCGGTGTTTTTACTCTACTTCAATCACTTGACATCTTCATCCTGAGAATGGAAAAGATCTAAAAAAATTAAGCAAGTTTTGACAACGAGTAATATTAACACGAAAAACAGTATTAGCAAACATTTTGAAGAAGGCATTCAAATTGTGAAAATCAGTTGGGCATAGAAAATTTAAGGACAGTGAGTTAATCCGTGTAGACTAAACTTTCGTCAACCTTGTTGCAAGGCATAAGTTAAATGCTTGTGGGCATTGTGCGTGGAGGAATGTTTTGCTTCTAGAACAATGTCTAAATCACTGAGTATATTTGTAACTGTAAATAAACGCCTATAACTTATAGTTAAATGTGCAAGCAAACCTGTATCAATTTTGTGAGAAGAATTAGTTATAAAACTTACCAAACATCGTTGGTCCTTTGATGGTGACAGTCAACAACAGCTGGTGCGAAGTTATCAGAAAACCAAGTTATGTTGGGAGCAGAATGGGTCAAAAATGTTGCATTAACATGGTGATCCTTACAGGGATAACACGTCTCTACAATGTTTAATGTCTAACTGATTACTAACTGATCACAACGAGAAGTAGCAAGGGTTTTGTATATCAAAACTGTTGCATTAACATGGTGATCCTTACAGGAATAACACGTATCTACAATGTTTAACGTCTAACTGATTACTAACTGATCACAACGAGAAGTAGCAAGGGTTTTGTATATCAAAACTGTTGCATTAACATGGTGATCCTTACAGGAATAACACTTCTCTACAATGTTTAACGTCTAACTGATTACTAACTGATCACAACGAGAAGTAGCAAGGGTTTTGTATATCAAAACTGTTGCATTAACATGGTGATCCTTACAGGAATAACACGTATCTACAATGTTTAACGTCTAACTGATTACTAACTGATCACAACGAGAAGTAGCAAGGGTTTTGTATATCAAAACTGTTGCATTAACATGGTGATCCTTACAGGAATAACACGTATCTACAATGTTTAACGTCTAACTGATTACTAACTGATCACAACGAGAAGTAGCAAGGGTTTTGTATATCAAAACTGGACCTGGTTGGATGCCCCAAAAGACAACAATCGGCAACAAAAGTTTTATTTTCAAGGAATTTACCCATAATTGCAGTGGAAGGACAAGGAAAATAACGAGGGAGCATAAACATTCAGTACATTTTCAATACCAGGAGAAGAGACTTAGGATCTGCTATTATATCCTAAGAAGGCTATTTCAGGGAACTCTTTAAATCACAATAGAGCAATAATCAATTGAAATATTACTCGAAAAGAAAAACACAATGACATTAATAGCTATCATTTGAAAAAGAAGCAAAATATAAGCGTATCAGAAATCTATTTCACGTAGGAACTTTTTAATAAAGCATTGTACTAGTTCCATTATAATCGTTTGACAACATTTCAATATTAAAAATTGAATAGTATTTTTAATGTAATCTAAATATTTAAACAAAATATGGAATAATTAAAAATGTTATTCTCTATACCAAAGGCAATCTTATTTTCGTTCAGTTCACTACTTATAAAACATACAATTACAAAGTAACATACAACCATTGACCTATCTCTTTACATTGACCACATGTTCCCATTTATTACGATACATTTACAAGGAGCATGACATATGTAAGGACGTGGGGTTGTACAAGCCAAGAGAGGTATTATACAATTCTCTTTGCTCATATTTAATAAAGCTCATTTCTTTACATTAACCACAGTCATGTTCCCATTCAATACGATACAGCTACAAGGAACATGATATATGTAAAGAACGTCGGGTCCTACAAGCCAGGAGATGTATTATACAATTCTCTTTGCTCATATTTACTACATTTAATTCCTTTACCAGAATTAAATAGTCTTGAATACATAATAAACATACTTTTAACATTTATAACTATGACAATATAAGTTGACATTGTTTTTATTCATTTATCTCAGTGAAATACTTTTGCCTCGTTTCATAACAGTTACAACATAACCTCAATTTAAGAAAATATTCATTAAATTGACCAAAACCATCCTACAAATAATTTTAATAAACTATAGATATTAAAGTTTACAATTTAATGATATACTCATGTATTTATCAAGTGTTTACGCTTTTATATTTCAACGTATTTTTTTAAATAATAAGGATAATGTTTTTGGATGTTCCTATGTGAAGGGGACATGGGCTATCTTAAGAATATAACTACAATAATGTAGTTAATAGGAATTTAAAGTAATACAAAAATCTATTGCTGCTTCATTTTTTAAACTACAATTGTACACCCAAACTATTAGTCAAAATACTTTTGTAAGCATACAATCAGTAATAACCATATTATGAACTAAGTCCGACTCTTTGGATCATAATAAATCAATAGTATCCAATCTATGCATTTAAACAAATTCTTGTGAGCGTAACAAATCAGTAGTACATAAACTATACGTTCAAACTTACTCTTGTGCGTGTACCAATTCAGTAGTAGTACCTGAAATATCCATCCAGACTCACTCTTGTGAGTGCACACAATCAGTAGTACATAAACTATACGTTCAAACTTGCTCTTGTGCGTGTACCAATTCAGTAGTAGTACCTGAAATATCCATCTAGACTTACTCTTGTGAGCTCACACAATCGGTAGTAAATAAACTATGCGTTCAAACTTACTCTTGTGCGTGTACCAATTCAGAGGTAGTACCTGAAATATCCATCCAGACTTACTCTTGTAAGTGCACACAATCGGTAGTACATAAACTATGCGTTCAAAATTACTCTTGTGCGTGTACCAATTCAGTAGTAGTACCTGAAATATCCATCCAGACTTACTCTTGAGAGCGCACACAATCAGTAGTACATAAACTATACGTTCAAACTTACTCTTGTGCGTGTACCAGTTCAGTAGTACCTGACATATCCATCCAGACTTACTCTTGTGAGCGCACACAATCAGTAGTACATAAACTATGCGTTCAAAATTACTCTTGTGCGTGTACCAATTCAGTAGTAGTACCTGAAATATCCATCCAGACTTACTCTTGTGAGCGCACACAATCGGTAGTAAATAAACTATGCGTTCAAACTTACTCTTGTGCGTGTACCATGTACCGGGTCTTGGACCGGTACAGTTTCGTTTTTTTCGTCGTTGTCTGCCAGGCTGCCTGAGATTCGCTCACGCCCGGCGATCCGCTTACTTTGGTAGCCGTTGGCCCGGTTTCGTTCGTTCCGTGTTCCAGCAGCTTCGGTCCGGTTGACCGGCTTCTAGATTGTTCGAGCTGTTCGGTGGTTCTGCGGCCGTTAGTCTTGTGCTGTCTGCAGAAATGGGCAGGTCAGGCTAAAGACGCCAAAACTCCAGGGTCCTCGAGTGGGACTTTCAGCCCTCAGCCTGCCGTCCGGGGGAATTTCGATCTTCTGCACTGCTCGCCTGGCCTGAGGACCATGCTGGAGCCTGGTTTCGCCCGCTACCCTCTCTACAGCTCTGGGTATAATTCTTCAGTCCTCAGGTCAGTGTGTTCTTTTTTGTTTCCCGGCGGCTGAGCTGGGGGGGGGGGTTTTGCTGTGTAAATATTTATATAAAAAAAAAAAAGAAGGATAACCAAAGAAAAAAATGGACGTGAAATCTGAGAAAAAAAAAAAGAAGAATAAACAAGTTTGTGAAAATATTGAGGTGGCCTAGGCCTAAAACTGGAACTTTTGCAGTGATTTAGGAAACAGCCATTGGGGACTTATATATATTTTCATTAAAGGGAAAAGGAAGCGTGAAATACAAAAAGAACTTTTTGGATGTTAATTTTCATTTATACTTCTTGTTATTAATTAATTAAGTATTTATTGTTACATTTTTTAGATTTTATATTTTGTTAAGTCCCTGTGGTTAAGTATGTTATTTATTTCTATGTTCAGGCCTAGTGATCGTTATGGTTATTTATTATTTTTTTGTTAAGTGTATTGGGGGGTTTTGAAGTGATTTTTTTTACTCGAACGGTACCGTGTTAGATTTTCTTTTAAATTATTTAATTTTTAAACTTTCACCAAAAGGGGATTATTGTTCTTTGCTTAACTTTCAATTCGGAGCTGCCCAGGGATGCCGGCTTACTCCCTGGCCTCGGTGGAATCAAGGGATATGTGGGCTAAATTGCCGGTTTAATTGTTGTTTTCCAGACGTTTTCTAAATTTTCACTTTTATTTGGGGTTATCTAAATTTGTTTCTAAGTTTGTCACCTTTTAAATTTTGTTAATAAATTTTCCTTACGTTTTGGGAGTCTCAGGCCAAACTGCAGATAGGCCATAGGCCATGTAATTGTTAACTTTGGTATTCGTAGAGTTTGTTGTTTTTGTAGCGTTAAGTGTTTTGGTAGCTTTTGTCGTTATATTGTTAAATTTTGTGTGTTTTGTTATTTATTTAATTACGAATTAATATTGTGGCCTTCTGCCTATTTTATATTGTGGCCTTCGGCCGTTTTTGTTTTATTGTTTTTTTACTTGGTAATAAAAAGTAGTTTTGCTCAGCTGCCGAGTTTTATTTTGGACCCTCCAACTGCCACCCGTGATCCCATCGCTCGACTTGGTTTGAGCCATCCCCCGGTTGGCACGCTTTCCAGCTTTGGTGGGGGGATGGGTCTCAATTGGTAGCAGAGCGTGGTTGCCTAAAAAAAAAAAAAAAAAAAAAAAAAAAAAAAAAAATAAAAATCTCACTTGGTTGTTGACGGTGGGTGTTTGCCTGTTAGTAGGTCATGATTGGCCGACCTACCGTCAAGGTGTCTTGGTATTGTAAAAAAAAAAAAAAAAAAAAAAATAATAAATAAAAATTATTTAAAAGCAAAACAATTAGAAAATCCTAATAAATAATTTAACTAAAAAAAAAAAAAAAAAAAAAAAAAAAAAAAAAAAAAAAAAAAAAAAAAAAAAAACTTAGGCAATCCGCTTGGTTACGTTGTTGAATGGGTTTCATGGGTGGATTGGAGTGGTCGGCAGTGGCTCGGTAGGCTGAGGGTTTAGTTCGTCTTGGACCCTGGAGTTGTCGTTTTTTGTGTACTGTTGAGAATTTTGTTTTGCGAGATGGCCTATCTGCAGAATGTTGCCCTCCTGGTCAAGGAGGAGTTGATATTTGAGTTGAGGTCGCGTGGTGTGACTCCAGAGGGTGATGTTCTGAATCTCCGGAGGTTGCTGCGGGAGCAGTTGTCCGCGGGTACGGCGGTGGATTGGTCTGACCTACTGGAGGTTGGGGAGGAGTTATTGGTTTGTAAACGTAAGGTGGAAGATTGGGAAGGGGTTTTGGAAGATTTGCAGTTTGAACCTCCAGTGGGTCGTGACCGGGCCTGCCGCCTTGCACGTCTGGGTCATCTGCTTGCCCGTTTAAGGCTGGTCAACCGGGCGCCGGGGTTGGAACCGTCGGATAGGGCGTGGATCTTGGAGAGTGTATCTAGGCTTGAGGAGATTTTTCAGGCACTCTCCGGTTCCACGACTCCTACGGGTCTGGGTCAGCGGCCTATTTTCGCACTGTCGCCTACCGTGTCGAGGCCGCAGGCTGAGACAACGGCTCTCACTGTGCCTGAGGTTCCGTCTGAGCCTGCAGGAGTTTCTGTTGAGGTTGCTTGTGGGTCGGCTCCAGCTGCCGTTCCGTCTGCTTCTTTGGGTTCTCCTGCTCTTCTGCAGCTGAGCTACCACAAGCTACCTAACCCTCTCACGCCCATGATCCAGAATCTCCCTGTGATCGATGGGATGGATCCTGAGGAGCTTCTCAAGTTTCTGGTGGCCTTTCTCAGACTTAGTGAGATGCCCGGCATGCAGGCTGGGGACTTGCTTCGTCTGGTTTTCCCGTATTGTAGAGGTCCCGTTGGGGAGTTGCTGAGTTCTGTCTTGGCCAGTGATGCCTCGGTGGACTCGTTCCATCGAGAGTTACTTTCATCGTTTCTTCCCATTCGACTCAGGGAGAGGATGGTCATGGACAGATTTTATAGGTCACAGGGTAGGGGCGAGTCTCTGGCAGCCTATGTCTCTTCAGTCAAGGAAGCTCGTCAAGCGTTGCGCCTCACCCTTTCTGAAGCTGACACCGTTCGTGTCATCCTGGATGGCATTTCTCCAGAAGAACGGTGCAGATTGGTTTTTGCTGGTGTTCCTTCTACTTTTCGGGAGGCCCG
>JAQJVL010005196.1:0-37505 GCA_035578905.1 Stictocephala bisonia | reverse complement strand
ACATGATAAAATAAATAGTTTACAGTAGCACACTCTGTTGGCAACTAATTGTTACTACCTCTTTCAATCTCACCATACATAAAGTGACACAGCTGTTGCAAATAAAAATCTCTTACCTTCAGTTTCTATAGTCAAAAGTCAATGATTTATTATATTATTTTCCATAGCTCTGTTGCTACTGTACTGTATTTTGTTAAATTTTTACATGTGTTTAAATGTTAAATTTGATTGACCTCTTCTCTGGGTAAGGATAATATTGGTGATTTTATGGAATGTTGACACGGTCTATGGGGCAGCCTTAATGTCAGATCAGAATAAAAACTACTCAGTTTTCCTATTTAATGCCCAAAGAAATAGTGTACAACATTTCAGCTCTCTACCTACATGGGAAGTTGAAGAATTAGTGATGAGTGAGTGAGTCAGTCAGTGAGGGCTTTGCCTTTTATAGGTATAGATACTTAATTTTTGTAAAAATCCAGATACCTTAATTTTAAAAATTGGTTAGAAAATAAAAGAGTAAAGCACTTTTTCTTGTATGCTTGTTTAGGGGTTTTCACTTGTATAAAATTTACTAATCCAATATATTACTTCATGGTCATTATAAACAGCTGTTTTCAATTATTTTAAACAATCAGCTGTTTTATGCTCAAGTTGCGACCAATAAGGTGGACGAGCTCTCCATTCTGGCATCGGAACATAAGCCCGATATATTTGTGGTCACTGAACATGGCTTTACAGATAGTACAATTAATTTTTTCAAAATTCAAAATTATATTTTGGCAAATTACTTTGCATGCAAAAATATTAAGGGTGGGGGGGGGTTTCACTTTTTATTAAAAATAACATTAATTTTGAACCATTGAACCTAAATCACAGTACTGAGTTGAACTTCGAGGTTGAGGGTGTCGAGATGTTTTTGGGTGCCCTCGGGAAGACTGCCGTGATAGGACTGTATAGGTCTCCCAATGGTAATAGCGGCGTCTTCTTCGAGGGGCTCGAGAGCCTCTTGGGCCATCTTATTCGCAGGTTCAGTTATTTTGTAATTGCTGGGGACTTCAACATAAATGTTTTAAACAGTAAGGGTAGTTTTACACGGCAACTCAAGGACATGTTACAGTCATTTAATCTGAAATGGTCCGTGAACTCTCCAACACATGTGACAGCGACGTCGAGATCTGCCATTGACAACATAATAACAAACATACCTGACACTAAGGTTAGAATCCTTGATACCGCCATCTCGGATCATTACGCTCAGGAGATGATTATAAATAATAACCGACCTAAAGCTAATTCCCCAGTTTTCATTACGAAGAGAGATTTCCGGGATAATAATGTTGAAACTCTAAATAAATTACTAGAAAAGGAAAACTGGGATTTCCTCAACAAAATTGAAACAGCAAACAAAATGTTTGAAGCTTTTAATAACTGCTTTATTTATTATCTGGATATTTGTTGTCCTCTGAAGAAGAGTAAGAGCGGGACAGGGGCCACTGGAAGTACCTGGATTACTCCGGAAATCCTTGCTTCTAAAGAACGGCTGAGGTTCTACTCTGAAATCTTGAGGACCACGGATGATGATAAATTAAGGCAAGAATTTAAAATTCTAAAAAAAAAAAATACAGAAAAGATATAAAAACTGCCAAGGCTTTCCAAATCAATAATAAACTCAAACGATCAAACAACTTTTCAAAAACAGCTTGGTCAATTATCAATAACATTAAAAATAAAATAAATGCTAAACCAATTAGGCTAAATTTAAATGGACAGATTGTAAATGATCCCTCGGCAGTGGCTACA
Organism: Stictocephala bisonia; assembly: GCA_035578905.1. Lineage (NCBI taxonomy): Eukaryota > Metazoa > Arthropoda > Insecta > Hemiptera > Membracidae > Stictocephala > Stictocephala bisonia. The sequence continues at coordinate 35,705 of JAQJVL010005196.1, read as the reverse complement.
GCATTCAATGAGTTTTTTGCCGCTGTAGCTAACTCAGGATCAAACCTGAGTGATACGCAACGCCAACCTGTTCTGGAAAAAGGGCCTGGCACTTCAATGTTCTTATCTCCTGTGTGTCATGCGGAGGTGGAGCGTGTTATCCGGGATTTCTCAGCTAAAACCGCTTCTGACGTCAATGATATTTCAACCTGGCTAATCAAAAGATGTTCAAAAAACATATTGGGGCCACTTACAACAATAATAAATTTTTCCTTTAGTACTGGCGTTTTTCCTTCCATGTTAAAATTAGCAAAGATAGTCCCAATATACAAAAAAGACGATTCTTGCCTAGCCAACAATTATCATCCAATTTCTCTTTTACCGGTGATAAGTAAGATTTTCGAAAAACTTTTTCTAAATCAACTACTAAAATTTTTTGAAAAGCATAAAATTTTGACCGACAACCAGTTTGGTTTTAGGTCTGGCAGATCAACAATTGATGCAGTCACTCAGTTGGTTGATTTTGTCACGGAGGCCTTTGAGGATCGTAAACAGATGCTAAGTGTCTTTCTCGATCTCTCAAAGGCATTCGATTGCGTAAATCACAAAATCCTTTTGCAGAAGCTCTGGCGCTATGGTGTTCGCGGTCCACCACATGTGTGGTTGCAGTCCTACCTTAGCGACCGTAGCCAATGTGTGAAGGTTGAAAACGTCATTTCTAAATTCATCAAAGTGCACCATGGAGTCCCTCAGGGTTCCATCCTTGGCCCAGCACTATTCCTCATTTATGTGAATGATCTGGAGGAATCAATCACAAATGGAAGAATCATTCAATTCGCAGACGACACAACTCTCTGCTTCAGAGCTGCTTCTCAGCCTGAACTGGAAATACAAGCTTTTGTCAATTTGAATTCTTGCATCCAAAAGTTTTTGAATGACAATCTCCAAACAAATTGTTCAAAGACAACTTTCATCAAATTTTCGTTGCGGTCTCACGATTCGGAGACCTCAACCACTGTAATGGTAGATGATGTTTCTCTTAAGGAAACTGACTGTACCAAATTCCTGGGAATATACCTGGATAAGGGATTGACCTGGAATAATCACATAGATAATGTTTGCTCTAGGGTCGCAAAAGGTATCTTTGCTTTGCGCAATCTCTCGAACTACTGCTCTTTAGAAGTTCTACTAATGGCCTATTATGGCCTCGTGTACCCCCATCTCTCGTACGGCATAATATTATGGGGCAGTAGTGCAAACACCCTTTTTGAAAGAATTTTTAAACTCCAGAAAAAAGCGGTGAGAGTCATTTTGAAATTAAAATGCAGAGTCATGCAGAACAGCATTCAGGGAGTTGGAACTGCTGACTCTTCCTTGTCTTTACATCCTTGAGACGGCGGTGTACTGTCGCTACAAATGTAGTTTGACTAGCGGCAGTGACGTCCATGGATATGAGACAAGGGCGAGGGCCGCCTACCGCATCGAACAACACAAGACGGTGGCGTTTGAACGCCTTCCCTCGCAGATGGGAGTCAGATTAGTCAATGTTCTCCCTGAACGAATTAAATCCCAAACTTCCCAAAAATTATTTAAATCTCGGCTGAAAAGTCACCTTGTGTCTAATGCTTTCTATACGGTTGGTGAGTTCATGGACCACCATCATGGGAATTTATAGAATGCCCGGTCACTCCAGCACTTTGGTGACAAATTCATGCTTTCTCTCAATTAAGAATTAAAATTTCTAACACATGTTTAGCCCTGCTAAAGACTTTAACCAACTAATAAGCCTTAAGCTAACTATTAATAAGCTTTATAGCCTTAACTAGCTTTAACTAATTTGACGCTATTTATTGTACCTTTGTACATTTACAAATAAAGCATTTTGAATTGAATTGAATTGAATTATTTTAAATCACCAGCTGTTTTTACAAATATTGTATGAATGTTTATTTATATCTTATTATTGCTGTTTATTTATTGTTTTGTGTTTACTTGTTATACATGCTAATATTGAAAACACTGAAACTAATTTATGAGATGGCTACATACAGCAACATTGAGTATTCTGATATGCATTTGGCATATGGTGCTGCTGGGGGAAACGGTGCAGAATAATAATGGCTTTAAAGTTATTTAACTTTAAAAATTTCTTATGGCTGTCATTTTGAAACTAATGAAGATGGGTTTTTTTAATTTTAAAACACCTCTAACTAGGTTAGCAAATATGCCAAGTTTTACACTATTAACTCAAAATTCAACAAGTTTCACACGTTTGAAATTTAATTTTTTTATAATAAAAAACACTCAAATCTCAAACGTGTTGCTTATTTTTATGCATACTATCATATCCTGAAGTTGTGCCAACCTCTCGCGAAACACCCTGTATATGTATGTAGTTTATATGTAGTATACATATACTACATGTATACTGTATATATGTAGTATTGTATATGTATGTAATATTGTATTATTTATATATTAAGTTAGAAAATTATATTGATAGTTGAATTTCTGGTTTCATAAAGTACATTTAACTTTTTACCTAATAAAGTTACCACTGTACTTGTATGGGTGGGCAGGTGGGTCATTACCACTGTACGTGTATGGGTGGGTGAATGGGTCAATAACACTGTACTTGTATGGGTGGGCGGGTGGGTCAATACCACTGTACGCGCATGGGTGGGTGGGTCACTACCACTGTGACCCACCGTGCTTGTATAGGTGGGTGGGTGGGTCAGTACCAACGGGCTTGTATGGGTGGGTCAGTACCAACGGGCTTGTATGGGTGGGCGGGTGGGTCAGTACCACCGTGCTTGTATGGGTGGGCGGGTCGGTCAGTACCACCGTTCTTGTATGGATGGGTGGGTGGGTCAGTACCACCGTGCTTGTATGGGTTTGTATGTATTGCTCACTAATACACTGTACGTGTATGGGTGAGTGGGTGGGAAGACTGTGTAGTGTGAACCTAATAATTGTTTTAATGGTAAGGCTAATATTGTGAAGGTTCGATCTTGACTGAGGGTGCAGGAAATAGCAATAGAATTTTCATTATAAGATATAGTAGAATGTGGCACATTGTGGGATGAAATATTTTGCTCTTTTCGTACTCAGCCTCGGACTGCAGATATATCATACACACATATTATAGCCTTATTTATAAGACAATTTTTACATGAAAATATTTTCACCAGTAGTAAATGATCTTACATCAGTTAAGGTTTGTTTATTTTTCATCAAATGCAGATGCGGTAAATATATTTTCCACTGATTGTAGGTATGGTGAGATTGAGACTTCAATATCAACCAGATGTTACTGCAATGTAGCAACACAGTACCCGCTCAGTTCTATCGGTGTGGACACTTGTATACAAGTCTGAGGTGTTGGCCATCAGGCTTCTCAGTTAGTAGAATATCAGACTCGTACTACAGGGCTGTGGATACCTTAGTTGCCCTGGCTGATTGGACTATTAATAAACAGACTTTTCTGAAGTTAAGTCAATCTCAGTTAGTAACTAGACTACAATGGTCATTCACACTCACATAATTATTTGTATTTATCAACATCTACAACAAGCTATGTCAGCGACCCAAACCTAAATTTAATGGTCCACCAACCTACTTTAGTCATAGGAATCTACTTAACAATCCACCTACTTTAAACAAATAACTTCTGCGATACTAAATTTTGACTATTCGAAAGATTGAAAGATTGACAGTGCATGAAAGATTGAAATAACATGCACTGGCATATCAATTAATAAGTTTTTATTTTGTCTCTTCTTTAACAATTATTTAGTTTTTTTCTTGGAAATGATATTCATCATCATTGCTTTGTCAATCAACTAGTTTGTTACATTATTTTCAATGGTTGTCAAACGTTAAAATGGTGGAAGCTAAGCGTGAAGTATTACTGTTTTGGCCAGACTTACTTTTAAGCCAGGTATATTTTAAGCAGAGAATTCACTATAGACTTGGCAGATTGTCAAGGGCAAATCCACTTAGTTTTCAATTGTTTTCATCTCCAGTCTGGGCTTCTACATTCTTGTTTTGAGAATTCCCAAAATAAATATTTTTGAAGTTTTAATTTTAGGTATTTCCTACATTCATTATACGAGTAAGTGATAAACATTGTTTAGCCTCAAATAATTGTTAAATATTTCAAGACAGCTGCTACATTACTTGTTTTACTCATTTTCTTACTTATGATATAAAAATAAGAATATCATTGGGAAGATATTTTCCTTGTAGAGAAATGCTATTGTAGTCCAACATAATCTTACAGTAGACAGATATTGTCTAGGAATTTTAAAACAAATTAAGAATAACCTTGAATTATTAAATCAATAACCTTGTAACTATTGTATTGTTTTATGAATTTTATATACAGTATTCGAATCTTCTTTTTCATCTAAATATGTACAATATGTTTAAAATATGTTAATGTTTTTACCACTATGATATTTCTATTGATATTTTAATGTTTAAATATTTTAATAAACATTTTAAAATTCTCTTTGTTGAGAAAGATTTCTAATAAAATTTTTAAAAGACAAGTAGATCTATTAACATTTAACAAGTTTCTCAATAAAATTCACCCCAACTTAAATTTACAACTGAAATAAAATATCTAATAGCATCAACTTTCTTGAGCATAACTACCAAAGATAAAGTCAACAATTCAAAATTGATCGTAAACCAACATCATTTGGGACATGGTGATAGGTTCCATGCTCGTCCTCTTAATACCGACATGGCATCCGCTCAATGGTTGCCATCAGTATGAACACTACTAGAGAAGTCTGGGGTGTCTATGTTGGATGGTAGTTAGGGTTCGGATGTTGTGTAGGGAAGACAACCGAGTGTCAGACTTGTCAGTTACCTGAAAATGAGACCAACACTACGTGGTTCGGATTCCATGTAAAGCTGTAGGTCCCTTAGTTGTCCTGGCTGTTGGGCTATTAATAATTTGCCCTTTCTGAGGAAAAGTTGAACTCAGTTAGTAACCAGACTACACTCATATCATCATTCATATTCGCCTTAAAATACGCACAACATTGTGTCTGCGTCTCATAAGTAAGAATAAGAATCAACAAATCCAATAAATCATCCAACATCACATAAGTTAGCAGCCTTCCACAGTATGATTAGTAGACTACTGAATACACCTCTTACAGAAGAAGATTACTAAGAAGAACTCAACATTATCAAATAAAGTTCCGTCAATAATGGATATCAGCCAAATTTAATAATTAAATTAATTAATAAACACAACAAAAAACTCTTAATTCTAAAACTATTAAGAAAAATAACTACATTCATATGACTTATCATGGAGATACCAACAAATCTTAACATAATATATTTTCCAAACAAAGATATAAAATTACATATAAAACAAAGAACAGCATCACAAATATACTACAGCATAATTATTCTTAAAAAAATAATGAAAACAAATACAATAATTCAGGAATATATAAAATGACATGTTCAACTTGCCCTAAATATTACATTAACCAAACAGGAAGAAGTTTAAATAAAATATTTAAAGATTATATACAAAAACAAACTTCAAAATTTATCAACGTTTGCTGAACATTAAATTCAAGAAAATCATAATATTTCTCAATAGAAGAAAATTTAGAAATTATCCATGTTGGACCTAAAAGTAAAAAACTAGATGCTATTGAAAAGTTTAACATATACAAAAACACAAAAGAAAATCCATCATTATTACTCAACAATCAAATAAAATTTCACTCAAATATTATATTCGATTCTATCGTGAAGACCCAAAATTATAAAGTTTGACCAAGATCTACAACTTATCCATCTCCATTTTTATTTAAATTTTTATAGTATCAGCTGTTAAAATAATTATTCTACAATTAAGTATTTTTATAACCTCTTATATCTGTACTGATGGTCTTTCGACACAGAAATCGATCTTGATTATTAAACATCACAAAAGATTGCTAAGTGTTACCTTTATATATATATATAATATTAAGCAATCTAATGACTATAAATATCAAACAAATTATTAATTGTTTATAATAGTACAGTATAAAACACCTGTGAAAATAGTTTTGTTAATCAGCTGTTGGAATAAACAACTTACATAGTTCCGAAGTAAATACCAGACCAAACCTAACCACAACCACGGTAACTAGAAAAGACAATAGATATCATAATGAGGCTGTGCAGGAAATTGTGACGTCACATGGGCGAAATCACCTGGTTTGATTATTCGATAAAATACTCAAATCAGGTAACTAAATCAACCAATCGCGTGGAAGCATTCAGCTAAATAGTAGGCAAGTTATTTATCACTTATGAGCTGGAATTGTAAACTTCAGGTATTAGAACAGCATTTTTGTGTTTGTTGGTGCTATTTTGCTCAAGTAACGTCATAGGAGATGCGTGTGATACCTCATTTTTCAATAAGAAATCATACACGTATAAGGTATGTTTCTGAATATGTCAGTTTAGTCTGAAAAAAAGAAAAACAGCATTGGTAAAACAATTATTTTAAACTAGGGGACACCCCTCCATGCTTTGTGTGCCAACCCTGTCACGAGCTGCACTCTTGATGCTTTAGCCTTTTTTGACTTTAAATATTAGCAATTAAAATGTATTAAGTAAAATCATATTATTTAAATTCATTCACAGTAGCTCACTCACTGCACTTGATTTGCACTCTATTTATAGTAGGCCTATAATAATTACAAACAACCAATATTATTACTAAGCCTATTTCAAATGTTTCAATTTTATTTAACAACTGATGATAACATATTCACAGATAGACACATATTGGCTCTTTTATAATTGATTTGATATTTTACTTTGCTGCTCTCTATGTTTAACCTAACAAATTATTTGGACCATTTAACATTTGTTTATGCCGCCAGCTGGTCAATTAGAATTAATCCCATTAACATTACAACTTTGACGCCGTGTAGGGTGTAGGACAAACCCCTATGGGAATTTCAAAAATCTAGCATTACGACTTAGAAATCAAAATTATATTTTGAATACAGAAATTTTCATCAAGTAATAAGTTCAGAAAGTGAGTGAACTAAATGACCCCATTGTTGTAATATACAGGGTGTTCTGAAAAAAGGTGCCCATAAGGCAGGGCGTGATTCCTCACATCAAAAGAAGAAAAAAAGTTCTAATTAACATAGGTCCGAAAATGTTTCGTTAGAGAGTTACGGCTAGCGAAAGATTTCGCCTGAATTTCAGTTCCCCTACTGAAACGAAGCCCTACGGGTATTTGTTGGCTGTTAATTAAGATGTACAATTTAGCGTTCTTTATGTAAAATGAACTGAAAAATTGAATAAAACCATTTTCAGACCTGTAGCTACAGTAGTTTTTAAGATATGTGACGAAATACGCGAAACTTGGTCCCGAAAAACAAGTTCCTTTTAGGTTTGAAGCATATTTACTATGTTAAATGTACAATAAACCCAAATTTTGTTTTTTTACAGAACTTTTAGAAAATTTAATTTCGAAGAGAAAGATGTAAAATAAGTCTATAATAGACAAACGCAACCTTTAAAAAATAATCCTTAATTAGCCTACATACAAAACGCATGAAAAATAGACAAAATCTGTTAAGCTCTCTACAAATGTAATATTGAAATTAAAAACAGCTGTTGTAATAAAACAAATTAATGAGTTACTAATATTTTTTATCAAGTAAACATTTTTAACAATCATAAATTATCATACATAAAAAAGTTATCTGAATTATCATTCAACAAAAAAGTTACACTTGTCCTAAATAACTAACCACGTCACAGTAGATTTTCAAAATGTTTCCCCTCATTCAAAATACAAGCATCCAGCCGTCTTCTCATAGACTGCCAAACTCATTCGAAGATCCCAGGTGTCTCACGTATCCTTTGAATCCCATTAATAATCCTTGTGCGCAACTCTTCTATGGTATCCACAGGCGAGTCGTAGACAAGCGACTTTAAATGTCCCCATAAGAAAAAGTCAAGAGGATTGAGGTCAGGTGACCTTGCAGGCCATGCTACTGGGGCTCCTCGACCAATCCATCTGTTTGGATATGCTTCATTTAAAAATTCTCTTACTTGTAATGTGTAATGAGCTGGAGCTCCATCCTGCATGAACCACATTTTGTTGCGTGTGTATAGTGGCACATCTTCGAGTAACTCATTCAGATCAGTCGTCAAGAAATGTAAATAATTTTCACCATTGAGCCTATCAGGTAAAAAACGAATAAAAGTTTTATCACCCAGAATAGCAGCCCATACGTTTATAGAAAACTGATATTGGTGACGGTTCTCTGAAATAGCATGTGGATTTTCAATTGCCCAAATGTGAGTATTGTGGGTGTTAAGAATAGCCATTCTTGAAAATTTTGCTTCATCAGTAAAGATAATGTTATTTAAAAAATGTGGATTTCTGCACCTTTGGATAAGCCATTGGTATAGCTGAACACGAGGAAAGTAATCTCGAGGCAAAAGAGCCTGGACCCTTTGATAGTGATACGAATGAAACTGCTGCTCATGTAAAATCTTCCAGACAATTGAATTACTAACACCGAAATCCAAGGCTAGTTCTCTAGTACTTCTTCCAGGATGATTCTCTATTTCGTCCAACACGCCCTCCTCCAATTCAGCTGTACACATTGTACGTGGCCGTCCTGATCTACCAACTTTTCCAGGTTTAAAGGTTCCCGTCTCGCTTAGCCTTCTATGAATGGAAGAAAACATTTTATGAGACGGTAACTGTCTACGAGGAAAGTGTTCCTGATAGAGTCGTCTAGCCTCACGACTGTTGCAATGTGCAAGACCGTACATTAAATGCATGTCTGCCATTTCACCATTAGTGTACATAATATTCATATTACCTGCCATGATGAATAAGATATTATTAGCTATCAAAAATTAACTGCAACGGCACTCGCACTAACTTGTATTAAAGTACAGATCAACACACGCACATAATGAGCAATGGAAAAATAGCTGCTTGTCATGTTTATTTAAATTATTATAAACAATGTTATATAGTTTAAACATATGTTTTAAATAGAAATTATTTTGTTCCTTAAATCATATGTTTTAATACAACAGCTGTTTTAATTTCAATATTACATTTGTAGAGAGCTAAACATATTTTGTCTATTTTTCATGCGTTTTGTATGTAGGCTAATTAAGGATTATTTTTTAAAGGTTGCGTTTGTCTATTATAGACTTATTTTACATCTTTCTCTTCGAAATTAAATTTTCTAAAAGTTCTGTAAAAAAATTTGGGTTTATTGTACATTTAACATAGTAAATCTGCTTCTAACCTAAAAGGAACTTGTTTTTCGGGACCAAGTTTCGCGTATTTCGTCACATATCTTAAAAACTACTGCAGCTACAGGTCTGAAACCTGTTTTATTCAATTTTTCAGTTCATTTTACATAAAAAACGCTAAATTGTACATCTTAATTAACAGCCAACAAATACCTGTAGGGCTTCGTTTCAGCAGGGGAACTGAAATTCAGGCGAAATCTTTCGCTAGCCGTAACTCGCTAACGAAGCATTTTCGGACCTATGTTAATTAGAACTTTTTTTCTTCTTTTGATGTGAGGAATCACGCCCTGCCTTATGGGCACCTTTTTTCAGAACACCCTGTATAGGATAAGAAAAATATTGAACATGTAAAAATCTTTTAGAACTATATCACAAGGAATTTCTTAATCCTCAAACCAGCCATTAGAATTCCCCATACCTTCAGGTTGTTTTTCGCACATTTGCAGACGATTCAGGCATTTTTCAAAAGTTCATAAAAAAAGTAAAATTATACAAATATATTTATGTTCCCTGATGTCTTTGAAAATGTTTTATTTAAACACACAAAAGTGTAGGGTGTTACCTTGGAAACAGTATATTACATCTAAATTCAGGATTCAACATAGCTAAAACATTCCATTTTTTTTCAGGAAATACAGTATAAAGGTATTGTATGTTTTTTGGGAGTGAGAAAGAGTTACACTAACATAACTGTTTGTGGTATAATTATTTATTTAACAATTTGTTATCGTGGTATTATGGTACCGTAACAGATTTTTTAAAAAAGATTTTAGGCAATCAACTAAACAACACAACATTTCCTCATAATTATTCACTTCACATGACAATAGAAACACTTCACAAATAATGATCATACATATTTAAAACACAATAGCACTAAAATTGACATATAGTTACATAAAAGTGAGAAATTGTGTTGAAAATAAAGTAGAAGTGACTTTCACTTTGAAACTCAATATTTTTATAATTGTTTCCCTTCCCACCATACCATTCGCCTCAGAAACGAAACAAACATGTGTTTGCGAACACGAACTCCTCTTGTTTCCAAAGACATTCCAATCATGCCACTATCGTTAATGGGTGTATAATAATAAATGATTAAGCTAACCGGTGGAAATTCCGCTGGGTGACAGTATAACAGCACCATAACCGAAGATCTGTTGTAGGGATGGAAAAGAAACTAGTATTTTTTTATACTTAAGAGTTTATTTGATGTACAAACTAAGTTGATAGTCAAGCTGTAAAATGTACATAAAAAATAGAATGGCTTTTATAGAGATATAATATATTTATTTTACTTCAGAAGTACTGCAGTTTTGTTGGTTAAATCACAATGAGGCAACCGAAGTAGAGAGATTACATACAAAACAACAATTACTTAACTTCACTTAGATGTTCTCAATGGATTGTAAATTTGATTGTATCAAAAAAGTCACACAAGAAGATTCTTTTAAGAAATCTAAAATATATTTTATATTACTCTGTATAGATTGTTTAGGTGTACACTAAAAATTGGCATAGAGTATAGAATTCATTATCACAGGACTAAGAAAAATATTACAACGCAGTGAATAAAATTATTTTTAAGTTTCTTGGTAATTATATATACTTAACCATGATCACAGATAAATGTGAAAAAATAAGGCAATACTGACTGATTGTAAAAGAGACATAATTATAAAATTACAAAAATAATACTTAAAAATATAAGAGGAGAGTGAGGATGATATAGGCACTCGTCAAGCAACATGAAGCGTAAGTAATAGTTGGCAGGCTTGTTAATGATCATAACTGCCCAGGAAGGCTCTGCAGCTGGGACAGAAGTGATTGGTAGCCCTGCATGAATCCATGCAATAAGGAAGACATACGCATGGCCAGCATAAACTGAAATATAATAGTACCTGTTACAAATACGTGAATATAATATGCCTTATATGGTTACATATTTATTTTAATCCAAATTTTGTTCATTTAAGATCTCTGATGAAGGGGACGAACCTTCTCTGATGAAGGGGACGAACCTGATTTTTCAAGCTTCAACATGACTCTAATGAAAATTATTCCATTATAGTATTCTAGCTCAAAAATTTTAATCAGGTACTTGCCACGAAACACAGGTTGAGGGATAGGAAGTTAATAGATCTTGATGGTGTTGCTAAACCATTAACCTCATTAGTATGTTACTTTTGAGGTAATTTGTGTTTATAAACATAATGAGGGAGGGGGGTTGTGTATGCTTCGAAACTGATGTCTGTTTAAAGGAGTTGTGACCAGGGACGTACTCAGGGGGGTGTCCGGACACCCCCGAAATTTTCAACCTTTTTGAGCGAGCATCTGTGAGTCACATACCCGTGCTGTGACATTTGGCCTGATACACACGTTCTCAGACAGGCCACAGAACTACTAATTTAAAGCTGCGCGACCACGCCTCTACTGCTTTATTAAATATTCAATGTTAATGAAATTAATGCCATATCAATATGTATTTTATGAAGTGTATGGTCAATGCATCAATATGGTCAGGTACATGAAGTGTAGTGATATGCACTTAGCAGTCAATGCAGTGGAGTATGTATAGTCCGAATAAAATAACTTTGGTACTGACGGAACGGACATGCGCCGCTGATCTGAAACGACAAAACTCTGAGTTTTAATTTACTGTCAAACTTAAAATAAGTAAGCAATAATTTTCAAACTAATTGTATAGCATCCACCATGTTATATTCTTTAAGAAAAAATTATGCTAGAGATTTTGCTTGAAATAATTTGCTTGTTATAGTTATATTTGTGATTAAGAACACGTTTTTATGAGTGAAATTGCGTGTGAGACATCTTTTACTGTCACTGTAGAAAGAATAATAATAATAAAATTATTTCTTGTGAATGGATGACAGTTTGATCCATTTTTATTAGTTTGATACAAATCTCATTTAATAATTCAAACAAGTTAATGAAAAATTAATTTTTTGTAAACCCTTGCAAACTCGGAAACAACAAATACTTGACAAAATTTCTTTGAGTAAACATTAACTGTGTTATTTATGTATTACTAAAATAATACTGTGGCACTAATAAATCATGCAGAAAAATAATGAAAAGTTGATGAAGTAACTCAATAATTTGTTTACATTGATGCTGTGTTGGACATGTAAGATATGCTCTATTGAAGGGAAAGTGTAGACTGGATATTCAGCTCAAGCGTAAAGTAATCTTAACAATAATAAATCGATGATATTTGCAGATAAGAAATATTTCTCCAGTAAGAAATAAGGTGAGTTAGTTGACTTTGAGGTGTGTTCGTATTCAGTTCATAATCAATTTAACAGTGCTTGGTACAGTTTAATTACCAGTTTATTTTTATTACAGTTATTTAGTTTTAGAGCTATTACAAGTTTTTTTATTTAGATGTGACAATAATGTTATAGGATTCGGTGTATATATAATTATTAGTGTTTAGTGCTATTCTAATATTTAGGCCCTTTCAAATGTTAGTTAATATTATATTGGTAATTGACAAGAAGGCCTTGTGTTTGCAATGGAAGAGGGCAGAGCTGAGCCAGTGACTGTACAATGCGCGTGTGGAATCACCGCCGCCTTGTTGACAATCTAGATTTGAAAACTACTAAAACTTTCTTCATAGTTCTGGGAAAATTTATTTGACACAAGAGTATGATTTCAGTGTCACTTAAATGACACAATTAGTTTAGGTTTGAAGAAATGTTGTCTAGCGTTTGTCATTACCGAGTTTGCAAGTGTTTAAAAAAAATAATTTCTCATTAACTTGTTTCAATTATTAAATGAGTATTATACCAAACTAATCACAATGAATAAAACTGTCATCCATCCACAAGAAATAATTTCATGATTATTATTCTCACTACAGTGACAGGTTAAAGACGACTCGCACGCAAGTTAACTTATAAAAACGTGTTCTTAAACACAAATATCACTAGAAAAAGCAAATCAGTTCAAGCGAAATCTTCAGCATAATGTTTTCCTACAGAATTTAACATAATGGACACTATACAATTTGTTTGAAAATTATTGCTTACTTATTTTAAGTTTGGCAGTGAATTAAAACTCAGAGTTTTGTCATTTCAGACTAGCAGTGCATGTCGGTTCCGTTCATACCAAAGTTGTTTTATTCGGATTATAACATGCTGGTGGGTGTGGCAAAGAAAATGTTCTTAAATAAAATCGTTCTTCAATTTATTGTTTACTTTAAATATTTCGTTCCACCACAGTAAAATTACAATTCAAACTATCATATCTTAATAAGTTTTTATTAAAAATAAAGTAAAACTAAAGCTTGGTTTCCCAACAAAATATTCTTACAAACACATTAAGAAATCACAATATGTAAAAAATTTCAATAATACTAAAATAAGGCTTAATTCACGTTTTGATGCTTCAAAATACAAAATTGAATAGGGGTTCCGGTATTCAATTTAACTCCTGGACCATGTGTATTCGCCCCCATCCTCTCTATGTCACCCAGTGAAAATCTGTTAAAATATGCTCTGTTGCATTGCATTCTACCATTATATGTGTACTGAAATTGTGCACTGGAGTTCCGGATTTTGTTTTGCTCCCCGGCCAACTGCTGCTGATGACGTATTAAGCAGAGAGGGCCGTTCGTAATATTCCAATACAAGTTATTTATTACTAGTATAAGGATTAGGGGACTGGCCCATTTTAGGCCTCCAATGGACCAGCCCACCAGGAAAACTCCTGGTGGGTCTTATGGCCAGTCCGACCCTGGCTGTATTAATAAAAAGAAGGATTTTCCCGTAAGGTAAAGGTAGAAGTAAAAGCATTTGCTTTGAGTTAAAGGTAGAAGAATAAACATATCCTTTGGTTTGTATTATTAAAGAATACCGTTTCCTTGCAAGCAAATCCTTCTGTCTAGAAGTAAATGGTTCGAGATTCTTTTTACGAGATTTATATAACCTATAATGTATATTGATTCATGGTCAAACTGATTAACAGTCCTGATGATCAGTAAGCCGATCTTCCTCATGAGGCTACATGCTGAGATCCATAAATGAAGCTGTAGTAGAGTGCCTTGGTCAGGTTGAAGGCTGAACTCTCCCCGGCGAGGTCGTAGGCTGAGTTTCATAAAGGAGCCTGTAGCAGAGTTTCATGGTTGGCATGCAAAACGTGTAGAGGTGTCCCCTAGTATAATATATATGTATTATACTAGTATATACACACATATATATATATATATGTATATACTAGTATAATATATATGTATATACAAATGGTGTATCTGAAATGCCGGTCATATTTCAGGAACTGATTCTATGGGCCAAAATAAAGAAAAAATATCTTGTAAAGGTGTGTTCTAAAATGCTTCTTCCGCTATTTTGTTTGTTTCTTTAACTAAATATTTATAACTGTAAAACAAATCAACCAATTAAGTTGAAATTTTTTATATTACATATCTGCACAAAGGAAGTTTTAGAAAATAACAATCTACTACTTTATTACTACACTACTTTATTTCATTTCAAAATGGCAGCCATATTAATTTTTTTAATTGAATTGACTCAAAAATCATAAACATTTCTAAGTTTTGTTAACCTATCATCGGTCGCATGATGAGAAAAAAATATCTCTAAAATAGCCCTAACTTCACCTGGTAAAATAAGACAAACTTTAACTTTTAAAATAGTTGTTACATTAAAAACTTTTTGAATAATCGACCTACAACATTGACCTTCCAGGAATGCTTTGTCTAACACTTTTCACGTGTTTTATGCACATTCTTGTAAACATTAGTGGTGAGGGGCAGTGGGAGAAGGGGTTAACACAGTTACATGTTTGGCCAGTTTGACGATTTCTCTACACACGACTAGATTTGTTTTTGAATTGTGTTCTTTTTATTTAGTTTTTAATTTTGTTTTACATTTAGTTATGCGTATTTAGTAGTATTTTAAGTTGTAAATAAATAGTTTTTATTTGTATATAAATAGTTTTATTGAACATTGGGGAAATATGCTGTACTGTGTTTGTAAATTTCATACTTTTTCAATTTGATAAATTTAATAAATAATCTGTTTTATATAATTGCTTTAATTATCCTCCTCATTAAAAAATATATATGCATTGAATATTTAAAATGCAACTGATATATGCAACTAATGAACATCTGTTTTTCTTCTTCACTTTAAAATGTTGTTTTGAAATAATTTTTATAGAGTAATAAACTAGTAACCATGCATGGTCTTGAACATTGCATTTAAATTTTCATTTTTAGAAAATTATAGGTTTGAAAAAATGAAATTTAAAAACTAAAAGAATATTTTTAACATTGCACAATTTGATAGGGAATGTTAGAGGCTAAAAAAATTAGTTTTCATAATTTTTGTAATAATATGTAGTTGTTTAGTTATTTCACTTTAAAAAAATAATAATGTCGCCATTTTAAAACAAAATACAGTAAGAAATTGGATATTTTTTGACAGTTATTCTCATACAAATAAATAATATACAGAATTACAACTCAATCGGTTGAGTCGTTCTACAGTTATAAATTAATAAAAAATAAAACAAAATGGTGTGGATATATAGAAAAAGGAGCATTTTAGGACATACCTTTATATAACTTTTTTTATATTTTGTCCCGTAGAATCAGTTCCTGAAATATGTCCACGCATTTCAGATACACCCTGTAAATAAACAGGGAAGCCAACTTGCCACTGAGCGTCAGCCAAGTTCTATGCATTTTTAAATGCTTTAATTAAAAAACCTATTAAAATATAGTATTTTATTGCATACTAGGTTTGTTATAGATCAAATAGTTTTTACTCACGTTTAAAACTGAAATGTTACTGTAACAAAGCAAAGGTGACACAATAAATATTGTCCTTATTACAAAATTGAAAAATGTGCAATAGTATTTAGTATGATGTATGACTGTATATGTATTTAGTATGACTGCTCTATAGATAGGATACTGAATTTGAAATGAAAATATCTAAAAAATCTCACAAAGCAGTATTTTGTGATTTCAGTTGTTACTTACAAAAGACATAATATTAACGCAATCACGTGAGTCTTGGTAGTAGCCGATTTCTCGACGCGGGTAGAGATCTGGGCACGGCAACTAGGGCAGGTTACTCTGCAACTGTCGGGCCCCACTGGTACTGACATGTCTGCAACAAAATGGCTTATCATTTGGTACTGACAATATGAATAGTGCATGTGAGGGTTATTCTTGGAGTCAAGATTGAAGAGTGCTTTCATGTGTCTCCCTGTCAGCCTCTGCATACAATGGTTTACTCTCTCTTCACTACCATTACTGGTAAGATTGGCACAACCATATTCTCTAGGCAACTATCAAATTATTTATAGGAAAACATCACTAGATGATTTGCTTCCATCAGAATTATTCTTACTAGGACATCACCCTGAAAATGTACAATTAACCAATTATATACAGAGTTTATGTCCTGGCACACCTGGATATAATTTAAATGGCCTGAGATATCAATTTGAGACCTTGACCACTAAAAATTAAAACATTTTTAAAGATCTTAAACATTTTTCCCCCTTTTCTAAAGAAGGACAACAAAAATGTATAAATGCCAACCCCTATCATGTGACCTCTCATTTTAAAGGGAAGAAAAAAAATAATAAATCCAACGATGCAAGCTAGAGGTTTCTACATTTAATTTAACAGAGTAAAAGATTAATTAAAAATAATCATTTACTTTCTTGACCTGTTTTCCGTTTCATGAGTCAACACTAACCCAAATTCTTAAAACATTTATATATTTTAATGTAGCAGGTGTTCAAATTGTTCACCTTCAGCTGTTTGACACTGTGCTAGCCATTTCTAAAAAGCTGAAACAGCATTCAAGAAAAATTCTTCAGGAATTATTTGAGACAAGTTGAAAATTCCTTCACTTAAGTCATGGACATCAATCTGCAGTGTTTTTAACTAGGTATATCATGTACCCCTAAAAGAAGTAAGTAGTCAAGTGCATTAATGTCAGGAGACCTTGCTGGCCATTCCAGTCTATACACCTTCTTGGGAAGACATTACTTAAATGTTGTTGTACGTCTTTTACTCTGTTAAATTAATCATGGATACCTCGTTTGCATCATTGGATTTCCATTTATATTTCCCTACCGTGTATGGGTGGGAGGGAGGGAACCTACTTAAGTCATGGAATATTTGCATATAATAGATTGGTTACTGTTAAAAGCCAGTTAGTATTAATTTTTTTAATATGTTCTCATCAAGAATATTAAAGTTGCTTAAGCAAGCCAAGACTATACATACTTGGATTTGTGATTGTCAAGGTCGGGGCTCAGGGTAGAGTCCACTTTTATCTCCCATTCTTTTATAAATTAACATAGAATTAATATTTTGTACCATGAACTGACAGACTGTTTTAAATGCAACACCCGCGTAATCATAAGCTATGGATTAAAAATAATAATTGATTATACTCTTAATTAAAATTCTCAAGAGAAATTCAAAATAATTTTTCAAAAGAAAAATAGGAGAAAATCTTAAAAAATTAATTGAAGGTGAATAAAAGTCTACTTTTTTTATTGATCCTTTAAAATAATACACTTTACAATAACCAAATTTGATACAATGATTGTTCAAAATCAAGCCAAATCCAAATGAAATTGTCTCTATACATAGCCACGTAGAAAACAGCCTTTTTAATGCACTTATACGAGTGAGATGCAAAGAGTGTGCAACGGTCGCTAACTGGCGTGTCGTTGCCAGATCATAGTGCTGCATTCTTATTCTCCCGCATTGGAGGGAGAAAGACAGAATGGACAGAGAACTCCAACCGACAGTTGGACAGGGCACCGAGCGGAGGGCCTGGAAGATATCCGCTTTTACGTTCACTGAGTTGTATTTGCTTCGCATATTTTGACCCTAGACATCCTCTTATTTGAATTTTAGACAAATTTTCAAACTACAGTATTTGTATATTGTGGGAATGAAACCTATTTTATGCACTTGTAAATAAAGAGGATTATTTAATTTTATTCTTAATTAACAAGTTTAAGAACATTATTCATGATAATTTATAAAATTAAATTATGAAACAATTAATTGTTTGAGGATGAAAAAATAACTATGGATGATAAGAAAGCTCTTTTGTTAGGGGATCAAGTGGAAGTTTCCTGTCTCCCATATCCAAAAGTTGCTTAGAAAAGTGCTCTGCGGAATTATCCTGTAGTAAATGCACCCACATATTAGTTGACAGTGTTAATTTTTTCACATGTCTCCATAAGGAGGAATTCTTAAGGCATGCGTTCAGCTCATCTGCTGGCATTGACCTTGGTATAACTGGCAGTCTGGCGGAAATCACCGGCGAGCAGTATTAATGCTCCACCCATTAGTCTTTTATAGTTTCTAAAATCTTTAAGAGTGTGGCCAAGTGCCTCTAGCGCTTTTTTATGGGCCATGGTGCACTCATCCCATATAATAAGCTGACATGTTTGGAGCAAAGTTGCCATTCCAGATGTTTTGCTGATATTGCATTGATAATTTGCTGTTTGATTTAAATTCAATGGTAATTTAAAAGCCGAGTGCGCCTTGCGTCCTCCATCAAGCAAAGTGGCTGCGATTCCAGATGAAGCCACAGCCAGAGCAATATTTTTGTTCACCCTAATTTTTGCCAGTAATAAATTCAAGAAAAACGTTTTTCCTGTGCCACCTGGAGCGTCAATGAAAATAAGGCCACTATTCCCCTCTCGAACATAGTGCATGACTGTGTCGTATGCACGCTTTTGATCGTCAGTTAGTATTTTTTCTTGGGTTTCAACGTACACTTTTAGTTCAGTTATGTTGTACTGTGTTTCCTGTAACAACTCTCTATCAGGAATGCCATTTTTGTTTCTTTCCGGTGAACGCAGCCCGATTTCATTGAGCATTTTGTTGTTTATGGAAATACATACATCCTCAAGTGAAATAAGCGCTTCATTGAAAACATCTTCTGAATACTGCACTTCTAAGCCAGGATTAATTCTGCGTAATCGGAGGAGGATGTCCTCGCTCATACTCTCTTTATGCTTTTCCCAAAGATGCTGTGGATTTGAAGGAGCGCAAGCTGTTAAGATTATGGCAAATAGAGTCCGTATCTGCTGGGCATTACGTGTTTCAGATGCCTCAGCAAGTGTGTTGTCCCAATGGGAATCATTTTCTAGCAAACCAAGATTGGAACACGCTTCTCTAAATGTCTGACAAACTTGTCCTTCAACCGTTTTCAAGTCTTGAAAGGAAGTTGGCCCTTTTACTACATGGAGCAACATTCGTAGGAAGTAGTACTCACCGTTACTTGGATGCACTGTGTAAACTCGTCCCAAAGTGTCAGTTGAAAATATGCCATCCACTGCATGATGACGGACACCTCGTTTTCTTTTGTGAAACATTTTAGTACTGGTATTCCAAGTATAGTAGTGCGAAACTTCAGGATACAGTAAGGTTTTCGCAAAGGTGTCAGCTTCACACAGCTTGAAAAATGCGGTCAAAGTAGTGTTTTGTGGTTCTAAAGCTCTATGGGCAGCATTCTCTTCCGTGAAATACACTCGTTGGCCGTTTTTCAAATGTACGCTGAGATGCATGACGGCAGGAAAGCGCTCATGGATGTCGAAACCAAGAATTCGCCACACAGCTTCATTACTGCCCTATTTGAAATTGTTCAATTTCATCTACGGGGGCATTAGGATTTTCAAGTCCAAAAACTGCCATGTCACTTCCTTTATTGACATATTTGCATATGTACTTGATCGATTTAACTGAATTGCAGTATTCTACGTTGATGTGAGCATTGAAAGATTTTAAAAGCATGGGAGAGTATGGCACTATCCAGCTATTATCAATTTTGAAGTCTATGCCATTTACACTAATGGTTGCTGTGTACCCACCATCTTCTGGACATCTCCGTCTGTATTGCGGATAACCATCTCCACCGGTCTGCGTCTCTCTTATCATGGCACATGGATAATTCTTCGTACATTTTCCATCTTTCATGCACGGTGAATTTGGGTTATGAACCCCACTTGGTCCATGGATCATATTTTTCTTCACAATCGCAAATAACTCTGGATCTTCCACTGGATGAGGAAGTTCGGCACTTATTGTGTCATCAATCTGTGTTGGGGCAATCTTATCAACTAACCATATCAAAATATGTGCATGAGGCAGGCCTCTTTTCTGCCATTCTACGGAGTACATCCAGCATCGAGTCTGACCATATATATGGTTTTTGGTGATTATGTCCATGAAACGAATCAACTTTTGCTTGAAGACCCTTGTCGTTATGTTGTGCCGATGACATGGTTGCTGGCCCTGCATGAGTAATTC
Organism: Stictocephala bisonia; assembly: GCA_035578905.1. Lineage (NCBI taxonomy): Eukaryota > Metazoa > Arthropoda > Insecta > Hemiptera > Membracidae > Stictocephala > Stictocephala bisonia. The sequence goes on along the minus strand of JAQJVL010005196.1, from coordinate 15,049 downwards.
GGTTATATCAGTCCAGGACGGATTACATGTAAATGTGATAAAAAGATCAGGCCGTCCATACTTCCGAACATACGTTAAAGCATCTTGTGCATACTCATGCATATGCCTTGGACTTCCAGTGTAAGATGCTGGCAGAATAACTTTCTGCCCAACATCAGCAGCTGATCTGTCATTGGCAACTGCATCCCTCAGATGTATATACTGTTCAACTCGCAGCTTTGGCTGGTTAAAACGAATGTATTTCTGTCGTTCGCTTTCAACTTTGGCGTACATATCAACAATAAATTGTTGAAAGAGCTGTCGACACTGCAAAAGGTGGTTTGTCTGCTGATCTCTAATCATGATACGATGCGCATAAAACTCTTTGCAACTAACCTTTTTTGAAGTCGCATTTCCTGTTCCAGGATTTATTTGATAAAGTTCGAGGTGATATCCATCTTCTCCTCATGGAAACATGATGGGATATTGAAGAGCATCATAAGGTCAGTGTGTTTCAGAAACTCGATGTTTGGTTCCATCTCGCTTGCTGATAACAATCGATAACTCGTCGAGTAATTTCTGTTCCAACAACCACAGCTCTGCTACCTCAGGGGCCATTTGAGCATTAAATCTTCTTGTACGTTCATTTGTTGGTGTTTTGTCTGCCCTGATAATAATCTTGAAGTCGTCTGTACTTGGGTTTTCAAATGCAGATTTAAAATCTCGGACCAACCGTTTATGCTCATGAAGTAAAGCATGTATTTCAGCGACTATTTCCCTGTTTAGGGCTAAACTAAAGGCGCATCGGCGATCAAGTTCTTCCTCTATATTGTCAATGAAATAAATTTGCAAAAACACCGGATCTTCTTCATGTACTGGAAGAAGAGAACCTATTTGATGGTATACTTGTCCTTGCACTTTGAATGTCGGCGTGAAATTACCGTATCGCACTATATTTGATGCCCCAAACGATGTCATTTGAAAGCAAGAATTATATTTCCGAATATGTTGCAGAAAGTGTTTGGATTCTCGAGAAGATCCTGCCAGATAAGAAAAGAGTTTATCTGGTGGTTCATCCAATGGTGGAAAATTTACTTTACCATTCGAGCAGCACATTCCGGATGATTCTTTTTTAAACTTTAAAGCGTAACACTATGGACATAAAGTAGACATTGGACCAATAGCAATATCGCTATGCATGTTATAATGAACGGTGTTGTCATAATTGAACGCAGCTTTATTGAGATTAACTCGTGTTCTTCGAGCATCTCGTTCTGCGGGTGTTTCGGCATCTCTTGAAATCGAAGCTCGTTCTCGCAGGTCTTCAAGTCGTGCTTCCCGTTCTGTGGGCGTTTCGGCATCTCTTGACGTCGAAGCTCGTTCTCGCAGGTTTTCATGTCGTGCTTCCCGTTCTGTGGGCGTTTCGGCATCTCTTAACGTCGAAGCTCGTTCTCGCAGGTCTTCAAGTCGTGCTTCCCGTTCTGTGGGCGTTTCGGCATCTCTTGATGTCGAAGCTCGTTCTCGCAGGTCTTCAAGACGTGCTTTCCGCTCTGCAGGGGTTTCAGCAGCTCTTGAAGACGATGCCCTTATTCGGGCAGCTTCCAAGCGTGCTTCTTTTCTCTCTAGATGTTTCAGCAGCTCTAATAGCTGAAAGAATTCGAGCATTTTTGCTTCTTCTACCAATATTATATTTTTTAGGAGGCATGTCATAAAAAGTAAACTGCAAAACAAATAATTATTTATTTTTTATTTTCACGTTTCACCACATGTTTTAATTACCGAGGAAAAAAGGTTAACACCAAATACAGATCACCTGATCAAGTAAAAGTAGTGTGTGCTACACTCTCAAGGTGAAATGTAGAACTACAATAAATCAAAACATATACAGTACTGTTGTTGTGAGAACTTCAATCTGCTTATGGCATGTGAAACTACATTAAACCACACAGTCATATGTTTTTTGTAAACAATTCAGATTCTCCATTTGAATAACATGGGATCTTTAGGAGCCCGTGGGGCGGGACCCTGTGGACGGATCTGCATCAAACTTCACAGAAACCATCTCGGGAGTATACAGGACAACATCCTAAAGTTTCATGGCGATCGGTTGGATGGTTTGGCAGCGCATAAACTTCAAACATATATATGTATATATATATATATATATATATATATATATATATATATATATATATATATATATATATACAAACATCCTCTTTTGTAAATACAGAAGAGCAATAAATAACTAAATATGGAGTCTTAAAACTGTAAATTTTAACATTATGTATCTGTATTGTTAATCATTAAAATACATTCATCAAATAAGTCAATGTTTATAAAAATAAATTCTAAAAATTTTGTAAAAATAGAACAGGATTCGAGTGTGACTTATTCCACAGTAACGAAACCATGTTGTTGAGATATACAGTGTTGTTATCTTAGTATTTCAAAGCAGCATCACACAAACTTTACTTTTGACTGACAAAACCTATCGTATAGAATGATCCCAAAAAATTAGGATAACAAGTTAGATTTGAGGTACAAAGTTAACAAAGAAAATTTGTTTTCTGAACAAAAAATTAAAAATGTTTCTTGTATTAACTTTCTTATGTTCAGTTTGAAATTATTTATAACGTGATTATTTGTATATCTCGAAAATAAATGTTATTTTTAATATGATGGCTGGCTACTGTTCTATTAATAATGATTTTCCCTTTTATTTTTAATAACTGTTATGCATATACAAGATTATACGTTGTTAAAAATGAAAGAAGGTCAGGGTGTGGGAATTCAGTAGAAATTGCGATTTCATATTATTTCACTGGAGCAGTCGGCACAAGACCACAGCACAGTCAGGCCTTATTAATTATAAAATATGTTTGCATGGTTAGAGTGAAGAATTGATATTTGCATTAAAAATTGTGGACATATTTTTGTTAAAAATTGACTGCACCGCTAGGAAACCGAGAGCGTTTCCTGAACTCGTGCTAAGAAAACGGTTCTAGGATTTTGTCTAAAGACCACACATCTATTTTAAGTTAGGTTAGGTTTAGGAACGCAGTGTTTAGTTAAAATTGTTTAGTTAATTGTGTGTTTATGAAATCAGTAGAATTGTATTCATTATAATTGTTGAAAGACAGTTAACATTGTTGTGTAACAGTACCATATTTAGAAGCAGCGTTATCTAGACTAACTTAAAGTGAGTCACTGAGCATACAAATTACTGTTGCAAAAGATTACAGTCTTCAATACTGAGATAACACAGGCCATGGTGACTGTTGAATGTAACCACTCCCGGTTGCTCCTCAAACACAAACTCGTTCAGCTACTTAACAACAAGTTACGTCACATACCACTTCAACATAGTTTTAAAAAAGTTGAAGCTGTTTTTTTTTTTTTTTTTTTTTTTTTTTTATTTAACAGTGGTTCAACAGGTTTTTTTTAAGTAGTGGTGTTTTTTCAACATAGTTTAAAAACACCACTACAACTTGGTGTTAATGACGCTATGTCCCCGCGTCTTATGGAAATGTAGGTCAGTTTGTTTCTATACTAGATTCAATACCTTCACTTACCGTCTCGTCAACCCTTCTACTCTGCAGCTATTTCCCCTAAAAACGTTGGCTGCTCAATGTTTTCTGTGGATTACAACATATTAATCATTATATAACAAAAGATGTATTATTTATTTAATGGTATTGTTTTTAAGTCTAGTACTGAATAATCAGCTACCACAATAATCGACTGAAACTGTTTATACTGAATAACTTTTGAATATATTATTTGTCCTTGCACAAACAGTGAGGTGCCTAAATTTTATGAGATGTTATTGTATAATAAGCAAGGCGAAATGGCCAAGTACTTTAGATGCCATACATCCTGGACTTTTTGACATACTGTTCCATTTCTTGATTTGGTAGAAAACTATTTAGGATTATAATTTGACATTAACGCTTTATATGTAAATAATAGTATCATTTTACATCAGAACACCTTTATTTAAGTTTTTCTTTAAATTCCATGAACAATCCAATCCATTCGATCCTCCAGAAGCTCCTAAAACTATCAATTAATGTGTCCGAGATTTAGCTCACATAGATATGGCTACCAAAAAGTAGGCATGTATAGCGATGACAATATGACCTACCTCCGAAATTTTGTATCTATCTCTGAAGGATATTTTTTAGTTTAATCAGAATTTTTAAGCATTATAGTCCGAATTATTAAAATATAATGCAAACTTGTCCGTTTTAGATTTTTATCATTTAAACAAGAGTGCGTGCGTTCACACAAACACCCTTCACACGCAACACGGTGGAGGTAATTCTACCAATATAATATCGATCCAAACTCGCTCACTGGACGCCGTATTTACCACATCACACCACTTTCATCTTCTTGTTATATACCGTTTGATTTGAACTATTTATTTACACAAATGAAGGCTCAGGCCTATATTAACATTAAGTAATAAATTAAACTAACATATTTGGAGATTCGTTATAAACTTATCGCTAAATACCGTAAATACATGTGCTACTACTGTATATTCAAACCGCATAGGAGTCGATCATTGCGACTGGTCGTGGACGTGTTTTATTACACATGATATCTACTTGCCATTCACAGTAGTGTTTATGCTTCGAGTAGAACATTGCGAGTGATCGTGGACGTGGTTTATCACACATGATACCTACTTGACATCACAGTAGTGTTTATGCTGGAGTCAATCATTGCGACTGATCGTGGACATGTTTTATCACACATGATATCTACTTGCCATTCTCAGTAGTGTTTATGCTTCGAGTAGAACATTGCGAGTGATCGTGGACGTTGTTTATCACACATGATACCTACTTGACATCACAGTAGTGTTTATGCTGGAGTCAATCATTGCGACTGGTCGTGGACGTGTTTTATTACACATGATATCTACTTGCCATTCACAGTAGTGTTTATGCTTCGAGTAGAACATTGCGAGTGATCGTGGACGTGGTTTATCACACATGATACCTACTTGACATCACAGTAGTGTTTATGCTGGAGTCAATCATTGCGACTGATCGTGGACATGTTTTATCACACATGATATCTACTTGCCATTCTCAGTAGTGTTTATGCTTCGAGTAGAACATTGCGAGTGATCGTGGACGTTGTTTATCACACATGATACCTACTTGCCATTCACAGTAGTGTTTATGCTGGATTCAATCATTGCGACTGATCGTGGACGTGGTTTATCACACATGATATCTACTTACCATTCACAGTAGTGTTTATGCTTCGAGTAGAACATTGCGAGTGATCGTGGACGTGTTTTATCACACGATACCTACTTGCCATTCACAGTAGTGTTTATGCTGGATTCAATCATTGCGACTGATCGTGGACGTGGTTTATCACACATGATATCTACTTACCATTCACAGTAGTGTTTATGCTTCGAGTAGAACATTGCGAGTGATCGTGGACGTGTTTTATCACACATGATACCTACTTGCCATTCACAGTGTTTATGCTGGAGTCAATCATTGCGACGTGGACGTGGTTTATCACACATGATACCTACTTGCCATTCACAGTAGTGTTGTTCATGCTTCGAGTCCAACATTACGACTGATCGTGGACGTGTTTTATCACACATGATACCTACTTGCCATTTACAGTAGTGTTTATTCTGGAGTCAATCATTGCGACTGATCGTGGACGTGGTTTATCACACATGATAATATCTACTTGACATCACAGTAGTGTTTACTCTTCGAGTCAGTCCTAAATCAAACTTACGCTTCAGTTATCAATATTGTATGTGCTTTTCAACAGGCCCAGACGAGGGATGGCAAATATTTTCAAACCATCGATATATCGTAAACCAAATATATATTTAACGATAATATCAAAAGAAGAATTGTAAATGATTTATCCATTTAAAATCATGCACAAGTCGACATTTAATGTATCGACTTATAGAAACGTATTTATCGATATTTTCGATATATCGTTGCCATCCCTACGACGGCAGATAGCTCTAACTATACCAACCGACAATGAGCCAAAACTTAAAGGCCTCTTTCACAATACACGATTTCGTTCATACGAAATATTTGCGTTCGAGTTTTTTCCGTTGTTGGTTGGTTTTCAGTCTACACGATTTTTCCATCCATAAGGGCGTGGAAACTAATGAACCCCCGTCTAAGTAATTGTTTGAATTTGTTAATATTGACTACAAACAAAGAATCCCATTGCGGTTTTTATCATCGTCGTTAAATATATACTTTTATATAAATTACATATACGTCGTGGGGTACTTATACTTTTATTTAAAACATTGATAATAGCTTGATAATAATTTAAAAAACTTAATGTTGTATAGGGCCTATTCTTTGAATTATTTTTAATGAAATAAATTCAACCCCCCATTTTTTAAATATCACCAAAATCACTCATAATTTTGCAGCTTTTTTGGATTTATGGTTGCTATTGAAATATGAATAGAATCATATTAACAAATTATCTATTATTTATTTAGTCATTAAGATTAGTTGAGGAGTGAAACCAGTTTTAATCTTGGTACTGTTATTATTTATTTATTAGTATTGTAATTTAGTATCTTGGTTGAAAGCCATTAAACATACAACAAAATTATGTCCCAGTATATTAATGTTTATCTTCATATCCTTGTTCAAAATATTTAACATGCAATGTTAAAATGTCGACCAATATTATGTACTATTTAATATTAACACTGTTTATTACATGCTGCATTATATTTATATTAACTGTTTTAAAACAAATATGCCTTCTCTGGTGAAGTTTCATGTTCGAATACACACAATAAACTATTATTATTAATGAACACTTAATAAGAATCAAGTAATAATAAACAATTTCAAATTTTTGATAATATTTTTACTATAACATCATGTTAATACAAATTATTGTTATTGTAATAAATGCACATATTTTTTAATTTAGAAGAACATTAAGTTTTACTGTTTTCATGATTTATTTGGTTTGTGTTATAAGAATAAATGGTCAATCAGAATATTAATCAACATGTAATTTTCGATGTTATCCTTCTTTTGAACAAAACCACAAAAGAAACCCCATTATATATAGCCACGCGAAGTTCGACTGGTAAGAACTAAGTCATCGTCCGTACGCAGGAAATCGTGTAGTGTGCAAGCACCCATTTATTTGATCCCGTGGGCCACTGAGCCCAAGCGACGGAACGAAATCATCGAGCAGTGGACGACTGCTACACGGAGAAAATCGTGTCCATGTGGGAATTGTCCAGTCGACGAAATAATTTCGTACGGAAAATAATTTTTAATCGACTGAATATAGGCAGCCGAGTAGATAAGAGCTTATCGCTTATCGCTCTGTTCTGAGGCTCAAGGTCGGCCGCCATGTGTAGTACTGTCGTGTAGATTACGCTGTACAAACCTGAATTTTTTAAGTTTAACCAATTGTTACTGTTAAAATGTCTTGTGTCGCTTGTAAAACCTTATGGGATGAAGTGAGCGATGTTAAGTGCTCTGGTAGGTGTGATGCTTTAGAGGAGAAAGGTGCTTCGTTCTTCAAAGGACTGGAAGTATATGGATTGCAAGAATCCTTCTGTCCCTGGTAGTGGGACTTCAACATCTTCGATATCTAACGCCGTTACATAGGACTGGAAGTGTATGGAGTGCAAGAATCCTTCTGTCCCTGGTAGTGGGGCTTCGACATCTTCGATATCTAACGCCGTTACATAGGACTGGAAGTGTATGGAGTGCAAGAATCCTTCTGTTCCTGTTAGGGGGGCTTCGACATCTTCGATATCTAACGCCGTTACATAGGACTGGAAGTATATGGATTGCAAGAATCCTTCTGTCCCTGGTAGTGGGACTTCGACATCTTCGATATCTAACGCCGTTACATAGGACTGGAAGTATATGGATTGCAAGAATCCTTCTGTCCCTGGTAGTGGGGCTTCGACATCTTCAATATCTAACGCCGTTACATAGGACTGGAAGTGTATGGAGTGCAAGAATCCTTCTGTCCCTGGTAGTGGGGCTTCGACATCTTCAATATCTAACGCCGTTACATATAGGACTGGAAGTATATGGATTGCAAGAATCCTTCTGTCCCTGGTAGTGGGGCTTCGACATCTTCAATATCTAACGCCGTTACATAGGACTGGAAGTGTATGGAGTGCAAGAATTCTTCTGTCCCTGGTAGTGGGGCTTCGACATCTTCAATATCTAACGCCGTTACATAGGACTGGAAGTGTATGGAGTGCAAGAATCTTTCTGTCCCTGGTAGTGGGGCTTCGACATCTAACGCCGTTACATAGGACTGGAAGTGTATGGAGTGCAAGAATCCTTATGTCCCTGGTAGTGGAACTTCGACATCTAACAACGTTACAAAGGACTGAAAGTGTATGGAGTGCAAGAATCCTTCTGTCCCTGGTAGTGGAACTTTGACATCTAACAACGTTACAAAGGACTGGAAGTGTATGGAGTGCAAGAATCCTTATGTCCCTGGTAGTGGAACTTCGACATCTAACAACGTTACAAAGGACTGAAAGTGTATGGAGTGCAAGAATCCTTCTGTCCCTGGTAGTGGGGCTTCGACATCTTCGACATCTAACGCCGTTACATAGGACTGGAAGTGTATGGAGTGCAAGAATCCTTCTGTCCCTGGTAGTGGGGCTTCGACATCTTCGACATCTAACGCCGTTACATAGGACTGGAAGTGTATGGAGTGCAAGAATCCTTCTGTCCCTGCTAGTGGGGCTTCGACATCTTCGACATCTAACGCCGTTACATAGGACTGGAAGTGTATGGAGTGCAAGAATCCTTCTGTCCCTGGTAGTGGGGCTTCGACATCTTCGATATCTAACGCCGTTACATAGGACTGGAAGTGTATGGAGTGCAAGAATCCTTCTGTCCCTGGTAGGGGGGCTTCGACATCTTCGATATCTAACGCCGTTACATAGGACTGGAAGTGTATGGAGTGCAAGAATCCTTCTGTCCCTGGTAGTGGGACTTCGACATCTTCGATATCTAACGCCGTTACAAAGGATTTCATTGTTATGGTAATGGAAAGTTTTAAAAATGAAGTTTTCGAAGAACTGAAATCATTTAAAAATGAGATGTTGGACCTCACTAAGTCGTGTAGTTTGTCAATGACAAGTTGGATGCTTCAAACACCTTAATGAACCAGAAAAATGAACAATTTGACAGCTTGGAGAAAGAGAATTAAGTTTTAAAGCAGGAAAACAGCACATTGAAGAATGAAGTAAATGAGCTATAAGATAGAATGAGGAACATGGAACAATATTCCAGAAAGAATAATTTAGAAGTGAGTGATATCCCGGTAACACCAGGCGAGGTTGTGGCTGACATAGTAAAGGATATAGGCGCGGCCCTGGGAGTAGAGGTGCAGGACAGTGATAAAAACCTAAAGTCAATAGATCCTCATTTAGACAGTCCTTTAGTTATCTTGGTCCAAAGTACTTTAACAAATTATCTCTTGAAATCAAATTATGTAATTCATTTAATAGTTTTGATAAATCTTTAAAAAATATGGTTATTCTCGTTAGAGGATACTAATTTCCTAAACAGTATTTTGAATTAGTTACTTGTTGTTTTTATCTTATAAAAACAAATTCTGTAAAAAAAATCTGTTTCGAATATAACTTATGTATTTTTCCATATTTTTAAATATATGCATAGCTTTATATATTTTTCCATATTTTTTAGTATTAAAAAGAAAGCTTTTTGTTCTTTTTATGAATATTTATTTTATATTAATTGTAATATTAAACTGTGGCTTTATATTTAGTTAAGGCGACACAGAAGACGGCAGTTAAAGTGATGGACTGGAATCTGTTTTTTTATATTTTAATTTTTAGTTGCGCTGTCACAATATTGGTAATCATGGCAGTATAATTCCGAGTTGTTGTGTTGTTGTTTTACTATTGTATTATTACAGAATAAATAATTATTCTTATTATTCTCATATATGGAACCTTTCACATTGGACGATTCCCACACGAAGAACACGATATTTTCCGTGTAGCAGTCGTACACTGCCACTAGAGCTCGACGATGTCGTGTCGTTGCTTGGGGCTCAGTGGTTCATGGAATCAAATGGACGCGTGCACACTACACGATTTCCTGCGTACGGACGATGTAGTTCTTACCAGTCGAGCTTCGCGTGGCTATATACAGTGTTTTTGTGTTATTTTGTTAAAAAGATGAATAGCATAGAAAATTACATTTTGATTAATATTCTTATTGACCACAATAAGTTTTATTCTTATAACACAAACCAAATAAATCATTAAAACAGTAAAATTTAATGTTCTTCTAAATTAAAAAAATATGTGCTTTTATTACAGTTACAATAATTTATATCTACATGATATTATAGTAAAAATATTATCAACAATATTAAATTGTTTATTATTACTTGATTCTTATTAAGTGTTCATTAATAATAATAGTTTATTGTGTGTAATCGAACATGAAACTTCACCAGAGAAGGCATATTTGTTTTAAAACAGTTAATATAAATATAATGCAGCATGTAATATACAGTGTTAATATTAAATAGTACATAATATTGGTCGACATTTTAACATTGCATGTTAAATATTTTGAACAAGGATATGAAGATTAACATTAATAATACTAGGACATAATTTTTTTGTATGTTTAATGGCTTTCAACCAAGATACTAAATTACAATACTAATAAATAAATAATAACAATACAAAGATCAAAACGGGTTTCACTTCTCAACTAATCATAAAAACGAAATAAATAATAGATAATTTGTTAATCTGATTCTATTCATATTTCAATAGCAACCATAAACCCAAAAAAGCTGCAAAAATGTCAGTGTTTTTGGCGATATCTAAAAAATGTTTTTTTTTATTTATTTCATTAAAACTATTTTAAAGAATAGGCCCTACACAATATTAAGTTTTAAAAATAATAATCAAGCTATAATTAATGTATTAAATCAAAAGTATAAATAACCCCACGACGTATATGTAATTTGTATAAAAGTATATATTTTACGACGACGATAAAAAACCGCAATGGGATTATTTGTTTCCATTCAATACTAACAAATTCAAAGAACTACTTAGACGGAAGTCACAACTCAATCGAGGGTTCACCAGTTGCCACGCCCTTTCGTGTAGTGTGAAAACCAACCAACGGAGAAAACTTGAACGAAAATATTTCGTACGAACGAAATCGTGTAGTGAAAGAGGCCTACGTGGCGTGGAGCGGAGAGGTGTGTCAGTGAACAAACAAGTCTCCAATCTCCAATCAAATATTTGAACATTATTTACCTCGGTCTTGACTGTTGAACAGCAGCTTTGTGTCAGGCTCAAGAACATTTTGGATGGTAATATTTTTGGAACGCTTTGGGCTAATGGATAACATTTATCTTAGCCTATTTATTTTGGAAGATATATTATTTATTATTGATATATACTATTACCGGTAGTAATTATTATTAAAGATAATGCAGTTTCGAATCCTGGCCTGAACTAGAAGTATTTATCAGTTATGTTCCCTTTGGATAGGGTTGACATACGTCCGTATTTTGTACGGCCAGTTTGTATTTTGCATTGAATGTCCGTGTCTATACCGTACAAAGAAAAAAACCGGGTAATTGTCCGTATTTTTCATTCTATTAATATTAAAAAAGTATATATTTTAAATATTTAGTTTTGTTAAAAATTTAAACATGTATTACTTCGGGCAATCGTCAATCGACACTCGTGAGAGGTTGTGTAATGTCTCACATACTATGCTCTATAATTCCATACACCTCCCTCCCCTTCAAAAAAGAAGTTTTTAACTCTTGAAATTAGCCGAAAGTGTAAACATTTTAAAAGAGTGTTGGAGTTTGCTCTTTCTCTGCTCAGTCCTTCGGCACCAGATGAACAAGTGTTATTCTAATGAAAACTGTCTGGACACCCGATCGAATTAGACTGTCGGTGGAGAAGGGTAAAGCTGTTCTGAGCATCAAAGTTAACAATGACCATGTAATGTATTACTTTAAAGCTTAATATCTTCAGAAAAATATCACTGGTTTCAGCCTTCAGCCAGTATACCAGAACAACTAGCACAAGAGATGCCGGAACAATTATGACATTTATTGAATTCTGCCTAGTTAACTTAAACTTAATGAATGACTTTTTAAAAGGAAAAATGCAACGATTTATTACAGTGACAACAGTTTTGTTATTTTTATAAGCCAACAAAAAATGTTCAGAATGGTTCGTCTTTGTAATAGTGCACTTATTACACTAAATAGGAGAGAGACAGACGAAACGCAATAGGAAAACACACGGAAAAACTGTAGGTATATGTACTTTCGGCCCTTAGATTACTTTGAGAACTGTAATGAGGCTGTTCATAAAAACCTTGTGAGAACCCCTGGCCTAAAGGCAATATTGGCGTCGGCAGTCTAAGAGCAACCGCGGGCCGGTAATACTTCGACGGCAGTTCTACTGTCGCCGACCAGGTACTAGCGTATGGATCCTTGCACTCAGATCAGTTTTTACCGCTCGTACACCACAGAAGTTTTGTTCCATTGAACGCTGAAGAAAGCATTTAATTCTGTTGGTAACCTATTAATATTAAGTTTCATGAATAATGTAGTTTGTGAATTACAGTGATAATGATAACGACGTGTTAATATCTTTGATTAGAAATACAGTAGTTTTCTAAGCTACCTGCTAATGCTTAAAATAAAATAATAGATGTTTATTTATTTTCTTTGTTCATCAAATGATCTTTTTTCAACTAAGACAGGTTTCATATAATGTATGATAACATAATTGTCATTTCTTAAGTTTTAAAGGTTCATATTTTTTTTAATTCAATTACTAAAGTGTTATTTTTATTTTACAAAGAACCGATATCTCATTTATTTTCTTCAGTTATACATATCAACCACTAACATTTTCTATGTTTCTTTGAGTAGGCTAACCGACATTCTGTGAGGAACAACAAACTAGCCAAAGGTTCATGAGTCATACCGGCGGTATCGGCAGTTCTGAGTTTTGACGTTCTGTAACAAACATTGTATGAGCGGGAGTGGCAAGTTTGCCGCGACGGCGAAAACCACCCTGTGAGTAACCGACATTCTCTGAGGAACAACAAACTAGCCGAACGTCCATGAGTCATACCGGCGGTATCGGCAGTTCTGAGTTTTGACGTTCTGTAACAAACATTGTATGAGCGGGAGTGGCAAGTTTGCCGTGACGGCGGAAACCGCCCTGTGAGTAACCGACATTCTCTGAGGAACAACTAGCCGAACGTCCATGAGTCATACCGGCGATAGCGGCAGTTCTGAGTTTTGACGTTCTGTAACAAACATTGTATGAGCGGCAGTGGCAAGTTTGCCGTGACGGCGGAAACCACCCTGTGAGTAACCGACATTCTCTGAGGAACAACAAACTAGCCGAAGGTTCATGAGTCATACCGGCGGTAGCGACAGTTTTGAGAGTTTTGACGTTCTCTCAATGTTTATATATATATACCTCAATGTTTATATACCGGTGTCAGGTTAGCACGCACGAGGATGTCGACGTTTCCAGCGCATTGCACAACTCATCGTCAGGACACTCCCGTTGTTCAATCAGAAAGTGTACGTTATGTCATAAAGACTAAACTTGGTTTGTACGCATAAGCCTAGATTATAGATATCTCATGTAATAAGAATATTTGTGCCAGTAATTTGGTTAATTAGAGAGGTCTACTACCACCACAGAGCTGCGTTACAGTTACTACAGTACATGGGACTACACTTGAGCTCGACAAACTATCACAAAAACAGCTGATAATTTGAGACATTTATCATTGCATAAGAAATCTATCTATATGGTCATAAAATCAACGGTATAAGTAAATCATTTACATATGTATATGACTCTGTAAATTCTTTGTTGAAATCTTGTTTGTGGATCGATTTATCTAATTACTTATTCGTCTGAAAACGGTTTCAATACCACATTCATTAAAGTATACAATAATAAACAAAAATAAGAAATCACATCTCCATAAACCAGAAGACGGCTAAAAAAATTTAAAATAATTTAATTTGTTAGTATATTTTGCAGAATTAATGATTGCAATCAAATTATTATATGCTGTTACATGTTTTATCTACTTCATTTAGACCGATAAATTAGTTTTACAGGACTGATCTACGTTGTAAGAAACTGTTTGCCCTGCTTGGTAACTACAATAAAACTTGACTTGTAACATGAAAAAACTTCAAAACAAATACTTAACCTAAATTTTATCTTAGCAATTTATGTTGCAATACGTACGAGTGTGAAACTGCCCAGTATTTCCATCCAGTAAAAGGGAAAAGGGTAATTATGAGGGATAAAAGGGTATTTTTTGAGGGAATTATGGGGAAAATAATAAATATTTCTCTAATTTAAGTTTTATTGAGCAAAACAGTTTCCTACACATTGAGACAATTGCAAGGAAGTAAAAAAAGCAAATATATATTACCAAATTCGAAGAAGAATATTACAGCAAATTTCTTCAGGTGTGCTGCCAACAAACATACCCTCACGTTAGTAAACACTTACCCTCACGTTAGTAAACACTATCAAATTAGAGACTTATATTTCAATGTACAGTCAGTTGTAAAAACGTTCGCTTAAATAACTTTTGAATAAAGGAAGTTTCACCCTCTGGTAGTACCTAAACTATTATAGTACATTGGTTGGGCTGCAATGTTTAGGTAAATAGATATTTTCTGGTAAACTAAGGGCAAATAACGGCCATTCGCCAAAATCGCCTATTTCAAAGTGCTCTAAGTTCTAAAAACTTCTGCGAAGCAATTTTTTGAACTTGGCACGTTGTACCCACGGGTAGTACCTTTCTTAAAAACTGCACTGGGTAGGCCCCATATCTTTAGTAAAGAGATATTTACTGATAAACTTAGCGCCAATAACCGTCAGTCGTCGAAATCGCCTATATCAAAGTGCTCTAAGATCTAAAAACTTCCGAGTAGCAATTTTTTGAACTTGGCACGTTGT